>JAPWLS010001903.1:0-71568 GCA_028551675.1 Tineola bisselliella
AACAATTGAAACAATATCTCAGATTTATTCCCGAATGCAATATAACTAATTTTAAATGCTTTATGCTAATTACTATATCGTTTATTGACTTATCTCACAGCGCTTGTGGCGTTTGCAATACTTTAGAACGTCGGACTAAGTTAATTTCATTCTTCTAATAATTGTTTTAAGGACAATATATGTACTCAATGTAAGTACAAGTACTATTAAATCTACTAAAGTAAAACGTTTGTGCGATCAGCAGTAAAATTATCGGGTTATACCTGTTTAACCTTTAAATGCATATTGACGTAAAACTGCAACATACCACTAACACGGCTACCAAATCATTATTATAACCGCAACGCATACTGTTGTAGAATTACTACTATCAGGACAATATTTTTTATCGAGTGGCAGCACTTTTTTTTTTTTCGCGTCTGTCAAATGCCATCTTGACATTCGCAAAGCATTGACTGTCGGAAATTTGCATTAGAATGTACAAGTCTATAAGATATATTTTTCAAAGAGTAGAATAAATCATGCATTTAAGGGTTAAAATAACCTGAGTTACAATTTTGTCCTTTATTGCATTAGGTGTAGGTACAGGAATGTATTTAAAAGGTTATATGGAAAGTGTGCTATTGCAGGCAGCGCTTGTCTAGGTTATCTAGATACTAGATACAAATTTCAGCTGAAATAAACCTAATGTAAATTCATATTGCAGAATAGAATACGTATTAATTTCTCTCAACAGTTTCCAAATGTCGAAATTAACAAAAATATACCGACATAATGTAACTCGGGAATCCCCTCAAAGCAGTGATGTGAAACATTGCAATATCGATAATCACACGCTCGACATATTTTTGTGAACAACAACGAAATGTTTATCTTAAAAACAAATAACCTATTTCGGACCGCTGAGTTTTTCATTGAATGACTATCGTAGACGTTTTATTTTGAGCTTGTAAGCACTAAGAATTTATACAATAAAATTATGGAAGTATATTATAGAAAGATATATATAAAAGTCAATATATATTTCGGGTCTGAGTGATCCTGGCCCTGATCTATTTAATAATTATCAATTTGATTTAGCTGCTGTATACTGGCATTGTCCACTTACATACCAATGTCATAATAATATACAAATATATAAATCTACTATGTTGTAGAAGATGTATAGGGGCATTGTCATCCTATTGTATACCTAAGTGTAAACATAAAATGGCATAGATTATGTCCAAGCTTTTTTATCAGTAAGATATTCATCTAACGTGTAATATGATCGTGTGATATCATTTGACAGGTGGTGTCTTTAAGTCATATAGCAGTGTGGATAATGAAGACAATCGCACAAGAAGAGAGGGTTGGCTAAAGTTGTTAAGGAGATTAACACTAGATTTACCAGAGCAGTCAAAATGACTGGTCTTGCAAGATTAAATTAAAATTCCCACTGCGTGTAACATTTTCTTTAATTCTTCTAATCTTCTTTAATTTATAACAGAAGAATTAGTTTTATGAATTTTATATTATTTTATATATATTTGTAACAAATATATACTTTTTTGGTTTTGATAGAAATAGGTATATTTAAGCTGGTAAATCTAGTGTTAAAACCCATTGGACTCGATATTTTTATAAAACAAAAATAATACATATATAAGAGATTGTCTTGCTATATAAAATGTTAGGATATAAAATATATAACGCGTATAAACTGGTCCATAAATACTTGTGTAATAAATACTACGTGGGAGTTACTTTTAAATTCCTAATTTCGTATACGAAGTCACCGATATCAGTAACAGTATTTTTATAGGATAGTTTGTTTTTCATGTATATTTATTTGATCTTCTAAACGATATTTTGAGTAAAGATAAAACTGTTTACAAACTCAACTTAGATTTGTGATAAGTTTTTTTTAACATACAAGTTTGTGGTATTCAAAAATATATTTTTTTGAACAAATTGTCGTGTTTTTTTTTATTTCAAAAATGGTTCTGTATGTAATTTGATACAAAGATTGTTTTTTGGAAAAACTGATGTGAGATAATAATGCAGATTAAAATGGATTTGGAAATGTAGTTATAAGAGAAAAAGAAAAACAAGATGTCAGTGACAAAATAAACGTTAAAACCTAAAATCTTCTTAAATAAGTATTTTAGTTTTATAACGCCTCTGAAAATCGTGTTTGGAGATCAACTTGTCACTAAGTAGCTGCTATAGTGCCATATTGCATTGATTATCACATTTTTGAAGCTATCTTATCGATTACAGTAATTTAACATCAGTAGTAAAAACAATTAGATATTTAAACTATAAAGAATTAAAAATCCACGATGATTAAAATATTAATTAAAAACCCAAAAAGGAGATACATATAAAGTAGAAAACAAACATAGCGCTTGAACAAGTTCGATAAAAAATCATAAATGAAATACCTCTCTGATACAAACGTTGTAAAAAGTTTTTTCTTTTAGAAATCCTATCCTATACTAAGGTGACAGTAGACTTTAGTTTAGTCAGACTCATTGCATATAGCTAGCATACGCCTTAAATGACATAGATGATGTGTTCTTGATAATGTCAATGACATAGCATGTAAATACAAATTATTTATTAAATTAAAATTAAGAAGCATGTTAATATTATGAACAGGGTACAAACAATTAAAACACGCACTGCTAACATAAAACCAACCTAACAAAAACAACCATGATGGCCGACCACGCTTACCCTAACGGAAAACTAGTGTTGCCATTTTTAAAATTTGTCGTAGTGTTACATCATAAATAAATCAGTATAAAATGACTACATGTCTACGCTATGTAAAATATTTAAATTTAGAATTTAGAGCAACAAGTAATATACAGGAACGCTAACGCTAATGTACTATATCAGCTAAATACATAGCAAACTTTTCTAACCCCTAAATATGTTAAATATTCCGCCAACGTAAGGTCAACCCGGGTTCATATTTCTAAAAGACTTCTTGAACTCCGGTGACATTCCTCAAGTAATTCTTTGTTAGACCTTAACTTTATATTCCTGCCTATTAGTTAAATACTAGAGATCTTACTTTCGTTTAACTTGTATTGTTGTATAGCTGGAAGAATCAGTACCGATATTATCATAGGACATGTTAATGGTGAAGATGAAGCTATCTGGTCATTTAGATGCACTAGTACAAGGGTGCACTCATTAAATGACATTATTGTAGTAAAGACATACATATATGCCCCAATTAATAACTCGGTGTAGTGTTTCATAACATCTCTAGTGTTCAATAGTATCTTACATGTCTTGTCATTGCCCCTGTTACTGTAATTGTAATTGAATAATCAAAGACCTTTTACAAATATGTTACTTTATATACAGGTCAAAATATCAAGGTCAAACGGTACACCGACCGTTCTTAAACGAGCCATTACTCTTATCGGGATAGCAATATCATTTTTCAAGTGAAAATGACAAGTGTGCTTGTATGATACAACAGCCTTAGGGTGCGACCATAATGATACTTACTGGTTATCAGCAGAAAACATGGCTATACTTAAGCGTTAAAACTAGTCTAATATTATTTATTAACTAATTTAAATGATATAAACGCGATAGTATAAAGCCCACAAAATTATTTCTGAATCATTTGTTTTTATTTTTTTTATATGAAATTTGGTACGGTTTGATTTTTTGGGAGATTCATAGATATGGAATTCGACTTAGAGCAGCCATTCTCAAAGTGTTGCTCCGCAAAACCCTAGGCCTGAAATACTGCAAAAAATACCTACCAAAGGGAGATTATAAGGTTACATCTAAATATTGCCACATAAAATTTAAAAACAGTAATACATACATAATTATATGTATAAATATTGCGTAATTTTACATTGCAATATAATTATTAATAAATACATATAAATCAGTTTAAAAAATATACATATTGGGGCTTTTTCTTTCGCCAAAAAAGTTTGAGAACCGCTGACGTAGAGTTTCAACTTGCATTCTGGGATTTATAAATCTATAAATAATAACTCATATTTTGTTGTTTTATTTACTAATAATATATTTAACACTAAAAGTATGACTGCGTTTGACCAAAAGTAAATCTGAAATTTATTATTTGTTTTGATGCTTCTAGCTTTTATTTATTTTGATAATTTTACATATTAAATGTTGTGTCGCGCAGTCATATTACCCAAAACTAGTTCGACATATTTACACTATAGTTGCTAAAATGTTATTTAAAAGGAAAACTTAAAGCTTTAACTAAATCAACAATGTAAAGAATTGGAGCGTATTAATAAATAAAAAATGAAAAAAAAAATTATGGCAACAATGTGGGTCATACTCGAGCTCATAGTGCAAGCTATTAAACCTGATACAAGCTAGCAATTTATTCCTAACGCATGGTCACCCCACACACCGCTCAACGTCTTCCAGCAGACTATGATAAATCGCTCTGCACGAACCAAAGGCTCCCCTGAATTCTGCATTTGGCACTCCAACCCAGTACACGGACATACGTGATATTTTAGACTAAGGCTTTGGTTTCCCATTGAAGAAGCGATGTAGAGGAAGTTTTAAATTTTCTATAGACATCAATACTGAAAAGTGTTTAGGTAGTTACTACTTTGGTGTGTACATCGGACCATTTTCTTATACGAGTGATGTGTATGTAAATAAAAGTCCTTCTTGAGTTTTCATTTATCGAGCTTGCTAACGACTGCCAGACAAAGAGGTAGTCACGTACCATTATACAATTCATAAAAGACATTTACACAACTACCCTGCAATCGTAACTTACATACCAGTATCAATAGTTCTCGCTAATGATAGTACAGTTTAAGATTAACTGAATTGATAATAAAAAACAGCCAACGCATAACTCTCAGTTACAATGAAACTACAAACATTTATTTGAATATTTCCCACAGGATACGTTTAGTAACTCGAAAGCGGTTTATAAATACTAAGAGAGATTTCATTTGTTTTACATTGATTCATATAAGATTTTATTGGACTAAATTTATATGTATTTTTCAATTGTCTCTTTTTCAATAATTAGTTATTAATTGAAATGACTGAAAAGTGAAACATTAAAAATTATTACCACAACCTCGAAGAAGGAGAGTTCAATACAAAATTTTTTAAGTAGAACAAAAAAAAACAAAAGAAATAATATTGTTTTTGTTTTTATTAATTATTTTTGATATTTTTTTTTTATTACGTGACTCTATTCTGCCTGATCTTCATAAGCAAATGCAATTGTGGCTACTGACCGATTCAGTTGTATCTCATGGTTTATGCTACATCCGACATGATTCCGAAACGTAACTATTTTACTAGACGAGTGTTAACTCCTTGGATCTATAGATTAGATCTATGGAAATTTGATAGCTGAAATTAAATTACGAATTCTACGTTATTTTAAAATTAATTTCACCAAGTCGGTGGTAGTGGATATACTACTGCTCGCATACCTTTTAATGACTCCTAACTTAGTACATACCGTAATGTTGTAAAAAATCTCCATAAATAAGATATTGCATTCCCTAATAGACTAATATTTAATGTGGTAAAAAAACCTCCTAACAATAAAATATTTCCTATTCCAAACCAACCACTACCTTTATCGGATCAATCCCGCAAGGCAAACCTCGTAGGGATTTAAAATGTGGATTTCGGGACGAATATGGTGTTTTCTATTTTGACCTTCAATTTTTGACCCATGGGTCGAATTATTTATTTTTTCATAGATATAAAATGTTTGACTTGTTTAGACTTAAGTTTGACATAATTTTTTAGTCTTATTACAGTCAATATTTTAACGTAAATTTTTACGTAAAACTCTTTTATAATTAGTAAACTTTGTTAAATAGTACAAAACTATATCTAACTTAATTCGTCCTACTAACCGAAAAATTAGGTCGAATCAGTAAACAACTCTCGGGGATACTTATCCAGTTAGACCACACACGACTCGTCCTTTGGGACCCAGAACGAAATATGGACTCGAATTGTGCGAATTCTACCAATTGGGATTCCGTTTTTTCCTGCATTAACAAAGAACATATATGTACAATATAAATATAAGTATATATACATCTTTGTTTACTTAAACAAAATATATACGACAATATTTGCAATACAAGTTTGTATTGATGCGTGAAGTCGTTCAGGCTAACATGGCAGATTCTCCTTGCGACTAGTTCGACGTATGCTACATTTCAAAATGAAAATAGAAACTACATCTGAGCTCTATGGGATGTTTACTTTTAACAGTAATCTTATTGTATTAACACTAGAAATACCAACCGGTCAATATGACCGGTTTCAAAAATTCTTCACAAAACTTTTATGTAAAACCCTACTCGTAATTTTTTCTAAACAATTCTATTTTTTACAATTCTACAATAAATTTATTGAATTATATTTAATACTTTGCAAGCACAAGTCATCCTGCCATATTGACCGGTTGGTAAAAACAGTGGGCTTATCACGAATTTAGTCTGGTTTTCGAATCGAGTTGTCACAAGTAAAACGGATCCGTTAGCAATCGGGATAATGAATTTTTACTAACGACTAACGAGCACCAGCAATCTATCAAATGAACGAAAGATCGAGACGTTCGAAAATTAACAAAAAGTATCTAAAATATTGTAGTTCCAAATCCGCACGCGGTGGCGCTGCTCAAATTTCCATACAAATCGCTTGAAGCGAACTCGGTGACATTGACCGGCTGGTAGTTCTAGTGTTAATATTTATTATTGTTATATTATTATTTCTCGACTTTAAAGACAAAACCTCGTGAAATAATGAAAAACAGATCTTCTGTCTGAAAGTTCTTTTTTTAAATAATTTATTATATCATCTAGATGTGATTAAATAACTTAACCTAAATCCAATATTAATTTAAAATATCATAAAACAACAACTTTGTAGACAGCTATTTTTCAGTGAACAAACTGTTTGCCCCATTCCGTCGAGCCGTTAATATATCTTCATTAATCATTCGCTTCTCGTGTGTTCTTAAAATGTAACGTTACGGCTTTTCTATATATTTATATCTATACCAAACATTATATAACATAGACATCATAATGACAGTTTAAAATATTTATAGACATGTTTATTAACGAGTTTAGGCTTGACTATAAACGCTTCCTTTATTTATTGAAATGAAAATTGTTTATTAGTATAGGCACTAAAGGCGTGCGCTTGCTCATCGTCAGACTCTACCGTGACTTCGGAAAGGCGTATGACGAGAAGAAGACCACAAAGAAACTCATGATCATGATCTGAAACGATTACTATTAAATAGTATTATTATAATATATTACGATTACTATAAAATAGTAAACTTTAATTTTTTTAGTCTGTAAACACTGTTGTATGGAAAAACTTGATTTGTTACTGTACCTGCAGGAAAAAGTCGACTTATCAATTAAATTCGTCAATTGCCGTATTTTCTCTTTTCATTCCCAATTCAATTTACACGTGTTCATAATTAGTAGTCAATAAGTTTTCTGCTTTTAATTGAGTTTGACTTTATTCACAGAAAAAAAACAGCATTCGAAATTTAAAATTATGCCAAAAATCCGGAATGCAAAACGTCAAACTGACAGTTCAAAATTCTTGCCAGACATACTGCCTTACAGTAAGCCTAATATTTTACATTGGCAACACCTAACAGGATGTCAAAAGATACAGAGAGAGATGGGCATATACACCAATTATGACTCTCTCGAAATTAGACTTAAGTTTTTTTTACACTAGCTGTTGCCCGCGGCTTCGCTCCCGTTAAGAAGTATTATTATTAATTAGGTATAGTTTTTGCGGCTTTATTTTTGTTTACCGTGTGTAAAAACGTCTTCATCATAGTAGCTCCAATCTTTAATTTCAGTTCAATCAGTCGAAAATCTAATAAGATTTATACAAACTTTCATCCCCTATTTTATCCCCTTAGGGGTGGAATTGATCAAAATCCTTTCTTAGCGGATGCCTACGTCATAACATCTACCTGCATGCCAAATTTCAGCCCGATCCGTCCAGTGGTTTGGGCTGTGCGTTGATAGATCACTAAGTCAGTCAGTCAGTCAGTCACCTTTGAGTTTTATATATATAGATTAGGGTTTATGTGTGAGTTATACAATTTCATATTAGAATGTTGCTAGAATACTTGATATTCGCAGAATTGTCTTTAATAGATATCAGAAGCCATTAATAAAAGAAGAAGTAGACTGAGGTTAAAGTGAAATGTAGGTAATAAAAATTACATCATACTTTCGGCCAATCAACTTAGACGGACCGCATTCTTCTAGTCAAGCCGGCATAGTGTATGCGAATGACAAGGCAGAATGTAGTTAATTGCCAAGTTACTATAAAAAAAATAACGAAACAAGAACAAATTAAGCAGAAATTTTAATTTTCCTAACTGAAAAGCGATAATATTTCCAAATTTAAATATGAATTGAAAAAACATATAATGGGTCTGAGTGCCTTGTGATGGTGTTGTAAATATTCTAGTATAATACGATATAGTCAGGTACATTATGTTTATTATTAAGTGAATTTATTCGAGTAAATATGTTAAACCTTAAAAGGAGAATCGACTACGTAAGATAAATTAATTTATATAGCTTTATTTTATATAAGTCCATACAATACATTAGAATCTAATTTTCTTTTTCACTAATTTGTATTGTGTTTGAAGTCGCCCTTTTAGCGGATTAGGGTTGTGTATAATATAATTGTTTTGATGGATTGGATTCTATTATTGTTACGGAAGTTGTATTGGATTGTAATTCGTATCTTCTTTTTTTATGTACATATGTTTATGTAGTTCAATTAATTTAATTTACTACATAATTGTTTATTGCACATGTAATATATTGATTACTATCGTATTGTAGGCATCTGCTTCTTTTTGTTGTTCATTTTAATTTTTTTTTTATTAATAACTTGACAGTGGCTTAACGAGGGGGGGGGGGACAAGGGTAGGCATCATGCATGGTCCGCAAAACAAAAAATTGCTGTATTATTTTGATTTTTATTATAATAGATTTCTTGAAAATATATTTTAAATTTTAGTGCCAGTGTTGAGCCTATGGCTTTATTTTTTTTTTTATTAATTTGCGAGTATATAATATTATATGGTTTTCGAATGTGGGCGCTAAAGAGGTATTGTGCCCCAAGCGTGAGTTAAGCTCGCTACGCCACTGTAACTTGATGACATTTTATTTTCATTAATAGTGGCTTCACTATCTTGAGGTATGTGCTGTCATCTACTATAATCGAAATTTCAATATGTGTTAATGGAATTACGTTGGTAGGCCTAATAACATTCAAAACGCCGGAATAAATGTGATTTATGAATTATTATTTATTTATTTTTTTCTCAATGAAAATTGAGTTGTTTTTTTGTTAATTATTTTATGTACAGACTATGATTGACTAGTTACTTGTGGTCTTCTTCTCGTCATACGCCTTTCCGAAGCCATTGTAGAGTCTGACGACGAACAAGCGCACGCTTTTAGTGCCTATACTAATAACCGATTTTTATTTCATTTCATGTATGTTAGTTCGTTTACATATCTTTAGTAAGATTCTATGTGACGTCACAAAACAAAAGCCTACCAATGACAGTGGGTAGTTGTAAGCATAAAATAGAGGGTAGCAATTCGTTACAGTTGTAAATGAGTTCCATTGTTTGTCTGAATCGATACATTGATTTCGATAAACGCCGACTACTCGGTTCCGGTTTTATAATGGTTGTCTATGTATGACACTGCGTCGTTGGTATACATAGAACGGTTTTTGTGTCGTATTTGATTGCTAATGGAACGTTCTATGAGTGGTAGGTTATAGTATGCTTCAGTCCCATTGCTTTCAAGTGTTATACCCGTAAAGTAACATAAGTAGAATATTTATTAGTCACTGTATGTCACCTTGTTATATAGTATACTAGCTTTTACTTGCGGCTTCGCTCGCATTTAAGTCATTAAATAACAGGCTTAGACTAGACAGAGAATAGTCACTCCTGGTTGGATAGAAAATTATTTTAAAAAGAAAATTCATCGGACACTACAGTATTATATTTTTATTTGCTCAATAAAGCAAGCAAACAAAAAAAACCAATTAGATTCATGTTATTCTTAGTAATAAAAACTTCAGGTACAATTGTTGTACATAAAAGACTTTGTTCTTATTTCTATTGTTATAAGTTTGAACAGACTTTCAGATTACGTAAGTTTTCATTTCTAAGAAATACATTCAAAATTATTATGCCATAGTTTTGGATGTATATCTTCTGTATTACTATTGAAGTACAGTATAAACTCCATATTCGATTCGATTTAACGACAAACTCCCTAAAGCATAGGTTCTCAAACTTTTTTGGCGAAGGATAAAGCCTTAATATAATTATAAAAAACTGATTTATATGTATTTATGAATAATCATATTGCAATGTAATATTACGTAATATTTAGTTGGAATATTTAGATGTAACCTTATAATCTCCCTTTGGTAGGTATTTTTTGCAGTATTTTAGCCCTAGGGTTCCGCGGAACACATTTTGAGAATGGCTGGCCTAAAGCGTCGAAATCACTTGGCTTTGGTTGGTTTAGCTTCTCTTCGATACAATGATACTCTAATACAAATAAGATTGTTTTTATGTAATTACTAGAGATGTGCCGATTATGACTTTGGCCGACTAGCCGATTAGTCGGTTGTAAATAAGCCGACTAGTCGGCCGATTAATCGGCCAAGCCGACTACGGTTTAGGGGATTCCCGTGACGCTTCGTTTACAGCTGATTCGCTGCAATTTCAGTCACTACTGACATGTGGACAAATATAAATAACAAAAAAGTTTTTTGAGTTTTACAGCTCACTAGTTTGACGATAGTTTCAAATATCATTACGCAGGATTGCAATATATGTCATTAAATATTATGTTGATTTCTTTTTTAATTAGAATTTTAATTTTGTTTATATATTTTCTTTACAAGGAAGTAACACATAAATTTTTTTGAGAAATAGATACAAAGTAAGAAGTCGGCGGAGAAGGATAGTCGGCGCTTTTTGCCGATTAGTCGGTTGTAAATAAGCCGACTAGTCGCCGACTACGATAGTGGCCGGATAGTCGGCTTTACCGACTAGTGGCCGACTAGTCGGAACATCTCTAGTAATTACTAACATTAGTCTGAAATAAACTTTTTCATATTCTCATTGTTCTTCTCTCCATTTAACGACAACTCTCTATAACGCCATAAAATGTACAGTCCCTTCAGTGTCGTTATTTATATTCACTGCGATAATTATATTTTTAATACGCATTATAATTTCACATCAGTATATTTAAAGTGGCAATAAAAGGAAACAAAAACAAGAGAGATGACAGTGACAGAATAAACGTCAAAACCTAAAATCTTCTTAAGTATTTTCGACTTGTAGAGGCGACCGTCACAACTTCATTCTTAAAGAAGTTTCCAGTCAAATTACTCATTCAAGACTCCAGACTAAATCAGTCTACAACTTTTTAATTATTATTACATAAATAAATAACACGATGTTAAAAGGAAACAATAATTCGCTGGAGCTTCCCTCCCCGGAGCAGCCGCAGACGCTTCCTTTTCTAATAATCTTTTCAATGGATATTACCATCACAGTCATGAAATTATTCGCAATAAAACCATTATAGAACGGCTTTCTTATATATCCTGACCTATAAAGCGATTACAATAGAATTTCATTTAGAGATTATATTCTATTTCCTAGATTAATTCACGAAACTAATACTTGTATATAAATATTTAATAATAAATTATTGACAAAAAGGAACTATTTTTGGTTTTTCATATGCCTTGTTCAGATGTCCTAATTTGAAAGGCATATTGTAGAGGAATTTATTTATTATTAAGAAACTATTTATAAAACATTTTTACGTATTATTTTATTTAGTGTTTAAATTAAAAAAAAAACGCTCAGATTCGAACCCGGAATCTCCACATTAGAGTGACATGCTAAGATCCAGTCCATCCATAGTGTATCTGTGGACAGTAGTCTTTTTTACATAATTAAATGAAGTAAGTGCAAGTTCTATTTTTAAAATTCGAATTTCAGTGTTGAAAGAATTTAAGATTAGATAAAAGATTTCAAAATTGGAATTTTTAATTTGAGAATGTTACTGACGTTGCGAATTCGAAATTGGAACGGAATTAACATGTACATTTAAGTTTTAAAAAGTAAAATCTAAATTCGAAATGCTTGGATATTTGAAATTGGAAGCATGATTTTGAATTACAAAACCGTTAAGATCATACCCCAATACATATAAAATCGTTATATAAATGTTACAATTATATTTAAAAATAAATTTCGAGGCATGTATTAACAAACCGCTCATTAGGCGGTCGAGACGTATTGTCATGTAGAATTAAGGGGCCCAAAAAATATCACAAGTAACTAATCAAATTAAGAAGATTTGCAAAGATATATTAATATTGCGCATGCGCGTTTATATATACAGACTCAAAAGTTATACATATAGGGTGGGGAAAGCAGTTCTGAAAACGGGTGTTCGGCGCGAGAACGTGTTTCTGAGTAACATAGCCTATAACCGACTGACGATCGGGAAGTGGAGTGAAGTGCTATAGAGAAATGTGAATTAAAAAGTTTTTTTTAGTGCTGTGTTTTTATTTTTAAGTGTGGTATATGGTATATTATATTGTTATTACAGTATGTATGAGTGAATTAAAAGTTGGTGAGTTTTTTTTAAATTATTTCTTTCATTAATATAAATATAAAATTATATAAATTTTTTTCCAAAAAATTTTAATGTTTTTTTTAATATTATTTACAAATATTAATACAATTATGGGGTAATTTGATTTTGATATCATAAATTACCCTCATTTTTTTTCTCTTAAATTAATTTTAAAAAAAAACACCTCAAATTTTCTTAAATTATTAATTAGGATTTTGTTAGTAAGTAATTTATTGCTGTTTTCACCTAAATCATGTCAAGGGGCGGAGGAACCCTACATACCCTCGACGTCTTCAGACGCTGTTAGATCTCTAGAGGATTTAGCCACGAAAAAAATTAAGCTACATGTTAGATTTTTTTTTTCATAACATCTATAAAGTGCTTCGTTATGACGACAATTTGCATGTAATATTTTTTACATAGACGTACAAAATAATTACAATCGACATGTCGCTACTGATTTCTGTTACAGACGAGCACGAATCTATAATAGATTGTATTCTTAAGTCATGCAGTTTTACAATTATTTTTAAAATACATTTTGCGGCTTACTATCCCGTTTATTTTAAGTCGCAAAAAGTAATTTAAAAAAAATCGTCTATGTATACGCTTCTTACATAATCATGGACCTTTTTCAGTATAATGCCTGTACTAGGACATTGCATAACAGAAATGAAATAACAACCAAAGTGTTTACATAAAGTTAGATTACAACGAACGCAGTTATTGATTGACTGAAAATGAAACACTTCATTTTACACCGCAATTTTTATTAACACGCTTTTATTAGCTTGGGTTGTATGTATGTATGTATGTAACGGAATCTTTGAGCATAATTTTCACCAATTTTCAGAAGTCTGATTAATTTGAATCTTTGCATACGTATTAAGGATCGATGAAAATGCAATAATTTAATAACAGTTTCCCATTATCCTTATTAGGACCGCCAGGATTTATAAATTCTTTTATAGATTCTGTGTAGTGGAGTAAAAAAGATAAAGCTAGCGCGCGTGTTTTTTTAGTTTTTTAAACTATTTAATATTTTATAATAATAGTTCTACTTCACTGACAGATAATAATATGAAAAAAAATAACAATAGAATATTCCTAAATTATATTTTACAAAGAGCCAGGAATACAGATTTTAAAAGCGATCCCAACACATGAGTTATTTTACTTTTAAAAAATCGTTGGTTTTATCAAAAATAATACATAACAACAAGGGTGTTGAACAAATTATTATAATTTCCCGAAAAGCATGAAACAGACAAGTTTGTTTAATAAAAAAATTTATTACTAATAAAGGATGAATCACACGAAGGCTTCGACGCTTTATAAATAAGCTCTATAAATATGTTGAATAGTGAAACCTGAACAGTTGTGGGCGTGTTACAAAAAAAAAGTAATTCATTAAAAAGCCTTTTTATAGCCTATCGGTTCAACCTACATAATTTGAAGTAAGCGATTGTGGTATTTCTATAAATAATAATAATAATAAATATAGATACAATAAATTTAATCCAAAACTGTAATACTCAGTACTGTGGACATCATAGGACAAGAACAAGACCCAAAACAAATGCATGCCACAAATAATTTCAAGGATGTCAATTAGACATCCTGTTAGAACACTATAAGAGCAATAAAACATAATATTTAAAACTAGCTAGATATAAAGTAGGTACTATGAAGTTTAATGATGTTTCATATTTCAAAGAATACAATAGTTAGACATATTCTATCGAGACATTTTTTGTAGATATTGATATGTTCTTTAATATTGTAGAACACTTTTTGTTCTGTCATCAATAGTGTTCGCAGCGCATGCGATGAAAGACATTTTATGGCGATTTTTAGCAACCTTGGGTTACATTATTGTAGTTTTAGTAAGGATCCTTATTTTTTTCCTGTAATTTATATAGCCTATATTGATCAGTGATAATGTAGCATTGAAATGGTGAAAAAAATTTTGAAATTGGTCCAGTAGTTTTTTAGCCAATTCGTTACAAACATACAAAAATACAAATCTTTCCTCTTTATAATATTAGTATATATTACAATTGATTAATTAAAGTAGTAGCTGGGATAACGAGAGGAGTATGCCCTGTCGATTTGGACAGAGTATACACACAGGAGACGATTCTTAAGCCTTAATAGTAGAGGTGACTGATTCCCACAGACATGTGCTAACAGTTATCTTCACTCATGGACCACACTCTAGCTTAACTACAGGCGGATTGTGGTTCAAAAATTCACCGTTTCGTTCAAAAATACTCGTCTAGCATTTTGAAACAAAAACTATTTCAATCTATTTTTGAATTCTTAAAGACTCTCGTTATATCCTTTAATATCATAATTATATTACGAATTGACTGTTTCGATCGGGAATTCGAGACAGTCTTAAGTAGCTTGTAGTATTTTAATTTAATTAAGTCAGAGAGTAACCTTAGACTTCACTACTTACGGATTTTACCTTTGAATATACATAGACGTACTCTAATTATTTCTCCAAAGCCCACCAATAAAATTACTTTATATAAATATTATTATTAACTAAGTGAAATTTCAATTCTAATATAGCGAATATACGATTAAAAATAGCGAAGACAATATAAATAACTAAATAAATAAAATAAAATAAAAATATAGAAAGTATTTTTCGGCATAAAGAGGCAGCGAAATTTTAATAACATCGTCTGTCTGTTTGAGTGAACATCTAGCTCAAAGCTTTTCGGGAATCGTGAGAGCATTAAGACAGAACAGAACGTGCTAGCAGAGAGAGCCAAAAGTGTCCTCCATCGCGCATACAAACGTCAAAAACAAGCTGAATGTTAAAAATACAAATTTGAATTTAGAATAGCGTACGTATTCACTAGTACAATTTCATAATAATAAATACAATGAAAATAACCTAGAAATGTAAATTGAAAGAAGTATTTGTTGTCCCGTTATAAACCTTAAATTATGGATAATCTAATGTATTTTTATAGTGTAAAAATACTTATTTGTTTAGATATATGTATAAAGTTCATATACGAACACAATTTTATTACATGAGTGTAAATAAAATCCGCTTAACTTAGACATCAGGGGCATCATAACAATAAATAGTAATAAAAGTTTATTCACAAATCCCTGAAAGCTAGAACGCTCTCTGGGTGTCGGCATTTAGTATACGGACACCATAATTTAGGATTTATATTGGGACAAGAATTATTAAATTTATTTATGTATTCTTTGTTATCAGTCTGTTAACTAAAGGTCCTTTATTCGATTATCGGCTGAAGCAAATGTATTTTATAACGTTTGTTTGTAAATAGCATATTATAAAAGTATATATTTATATAAGGACTGGGTAATTGTTTGGGGATTGTTTAGGGTCGGTCCTAGTTTGAAGATAACCCCTACTACATTATAAATGTGAATGTGAGTTTGTTTGTTACCTTTTCTCGCAACAACTACTTAAGCGATCATCATGAAACTTTGTACACATATTTTTGGAGGTACTACAAGTAACATAGTATAGTTTTTATTTTAAAAAAATATTATTTTTTACTATAGTTTCCAATTGACTATAATTTCAGCTGTTTGGAATTTTTCTATATTTATTTTTATTTCCGTCTTTAATTTTTATATGTAAATATTTTTTTTTATAGTTATCGTAATGATTCATTTCTATTGAAATGATCTCTGATACTTATTTAATGACTTAAATGTGAGTGTAGCCGCGGGCAAAAGCCAGTTCTATTGTATATATTACAATAGAACAATATTTTTTGTGAGATTTAAAAAATGGTAGATAGTGGAACAGTTACATCTTGGTATCGCGTTTTAAACTCATTATGGGAACAATTAAAGTAAATTGTTGGAAGTACTGCCCCAAGAGGCTTGAATTTATCTGAAATAAGAAAAATCTAGGTCAATAGAGGAAAACACTACGTATATTCTTTTTGTATAAAAATATAAACTACATACTGCTTTGTAAAATGCAAGAAGAGTAAATAGAGAAACGTGTGTTTTTAACATGAGTGTAACCTTATAAAAAGGTAAGTTTATTATATTTTATATGCTTTTTCGTACTGCATTTAAAAGCGCCCAGCTAATGCCCATTATTATGTTGGGTTACGTTGTTTGTTATCTATTTTTACGTCTAATTTTAAAATAAATTGAGTTGCATTTAATTAGTTTTTATTAAAATGTTTCTATATATTTTTATGACAATCTAAAGAAAATAAAATCTGAGAATAAATAGTTATTTTAAGAAAATATATAATATGTATTTATTATTATTATTATTATGTGTATGTGTAAGTGTGATGAAGTTGTTTTTATGTTTTATCACATTTTATAAATGTTATTTTTGATCTGCACCTTTCCTTCCGAATGCTACCTTTCGGCTGGTCCTAAAGTCAATTGGCAGACAATGGCCCAAGGGCATTAAGCTCGCCTTTTATATGTATGTGAAAAAAAGTTTTAAATACATAAATACATAGGTTTGTGTTTTGTAGTGTTTTGTAGTGTGTTACACTAGAAATTTTATATTAAAAATAATTAGTCCTTTATAAATTAATTTTTATTATCATTTTCGTCGAAGAATTTAGACTTTTTTTAGTTTACTTATTAAATTACTATTTTAATTTCAAATTTACTTCTTATATAGCTTGTGTCTACATTACTTTTAGACTAAAACTTAAGTTCAGTATATAGCAATAGAATTTTTTTTTTATTGAAAGCCCAGCATATGACCACACTCCGCCTGATGTTAAGCTAGAGTGCGATCCATGAGCATAGACAACTGTTACCACAGACAGATGTCCGCGTGCAACAGTCGACTCCACTATGCCGGCTACTTCCAAGCTGATCCCGAAACACGACTAGGTTACTTGAAAGTGGTGGTACTACCCCGGGATGACATACTGGGCTAATGCTAAATCAGTCTGCCTACTCTTAAATGTCCCGAATTTGTCTAATTTCATTGTCACCCTAAACGAGCAGTACAAATTTTACACGTCTCTATGTATTCAGCAAATTAGACCGTCCTATATTTGTGCTTACATTTAGAATGTTGCATTCACACTTGAATTTGATTTTGTTTTACTAAATAGAGCCTTTTACCTAAGAGCTTTTCAATTTTCAACACTTGATTTACAGGAGCGGTTCTCAAACTTTTTTGGCGAAGGAATAAGCCTTTATAATTAATAAAAAACTGATTTATATGTATTTATGAATAATTATATTGCAATGTAATATTACGTAATATTTAGTTGGAATATTTAGATGTAACCTTATAATCTCCCTTTGGTAGGTGTTTTTTGCAATGTTTTAGACTGAACTTTGAGAATGGCTGATTTACAGAATGATATAAAAATATATGCGTATATATGTAAAAATATCGCTGTAAATTTTTCAATTTAAAGTTTCAGGCGCATGTTTGATTCGAGTAAATTTTCCATACATATAAACTGCATTGAAATTTTTACCAATTGTCAGCCTTGACAACAGTAATATAAGCCAAGCTGAAACTAAATACCTTAAAAAGCTATATTTTTCGTAAAATTTTCCCTTAAAACAATCTAATATCAGCTAATAAATATAAATTATATTAAAAGTATATTTTTTCATTATAAATATTTCAAAGAAGAAAATTAAATATACGAAAAAAGTTTTAGACGAAGAAAAAATTCGACGAAGTTTTTGAATGAAATAGCGGTTAGTTACGACGTATTTTATAAGTATATACCTAATATGTATATTGATTAAAAATTAAAATCTAATTAGTTATTTTTGTACTTGATAGAAATAACATATGAATTAGAATTATCCAATTAAATATTGCTTCTTTTGTTTTATTCCATTTTGTTTTTTAAGCATATACACACAATGTTGTGACCAACAAACCAGAACGTCCAGTACTATAGACATGAAGATTAATGCAACACAAACATATACCACCTAGACCCGAAAGAAATACATTCAAAATGACTGGTCTTGCAAGATCAAATTAAAATTCCTACTGCGTGTAACATTTTCTTTAATTCTTCTAATCTTCTTTAATTTATAACAGAAGAATTAGTTTTATGAATTTTATATTATTTTATATATATTTGTAACAAATATATACTTTTTTCGTTTTGGTAAAAATAGGTATATTTAAGCTGGTAAATCTAGTGTTAAAATATTTGGTTAAGCCGCGAATCAAATCCAGATATGCTGTTCCTTAATTTCATGTGACATTTTGCACTATTATGACCACGTCTTTTAAATGTTATTTTAATTTAAAACTATATTATATTTTAGGTAATTATTTTCAAAGTAATTTTGTAAATACGTAAAAAAATCCACGACGATCGCATGAGGCTCTCACATCTAATCTCATTTTGGGATTGTTAGTAGCTAAAGTATTTCTTACTCGAGCTGGTATAGCTGCTGATTTCAGACATACCTTTGTAGCAGTATGTAGCTTAATATGTGCAAACAAACCATAATATTCCACTAACAGGTCTGTAGAGAAGAAAAAAAAACAAGAAAGAAAGTTTTTAGGAAAAATAAATAGCTGTAAAACGAGTATAAATTTTCTAAGAAGTCTAACTTTTCAGCAAAACGGACGTTATTGTAACTTCTTACAAGCTGGCAATTCTGTTACAGCTAATTTCAGGTTAAAACGCTTTCAAAATACCGCTCGTTTAGCAATAGAGGCAGTTTTCTCTGTTGATTATTGAAACTAAGTTTATTTTGTTGAATTACTAGCGAAAACCGTTGTAATGTAACTCACGGTACAAAAGTACACATATTGATCCTGTTTTATTGTGTTTTTGTATATGCGATCTGTTTTTTGTTTTGTTTGTTGTACACGAATCAATCCGAAGTTTTCCGAAGTACACAGAGAGACCTGGGTTTTACAAATATTTGTTCGATACTTTTTTTATCAATGACAGGATGACATCGACGACGTAGGTTAGTTTTTGTACAATTGAAATTAGAAAGATAATTGTCAGTTTTAATTTGAACATATTTAGAATAAGGAATTTGGTTGATTTTGTTTGAAACAAAGGTGATAAAAGGCTTGTTAGAGGCTGATAATGTCAGTTGTTGCTGAATTGTTGACTGAATTGAGGTAGTGGTTCCTCGGTAGGCGAAGCAGGCACAGGTCAGGCACAAGGGTCCACTGGAACGGATCGTTCGTCATGAACAATGATGTTATAAAAAAGTTGATATTATGTAGTTTTTCAGCTAGTCTTAGTACAATATATCCTACTTTGAGTCAATGACTATGTATGTATCTATTTGGGGAAAGAGTAGCAATCAAGTAGAATCCTAAGAATGAAGAACAATAAACCAAGATTAATCATGACTGAATGAACTTCAAAAATAAATTAAAAAATCTACCTAAACCTTATCTCTAACATCGTTGTAAAAAAGCACAAAGTCAATGAGCAGAAAACAGGGCAACAAGCATTGCCATCCTTTAATTAACTGGATGTAATTTTCTTAGCCCCCGGAAGCAATTTGCCAAAACAAAGGAATTGGTCTTTAAAGAATTTCTTGAGCTCGAGGCTAAGTTATTAGAATATTTTGTTTATAACGGGCAATAATAATAAAATAAATAAGATCCTTCCCGAACCTTTATTACGTGTTTGTATAAGAAAATCTTTACACCTATTTTTGAGCCGCATATAAAAAATGCAGCTCACCAGTTACCTAGAGATAACAGATTCTATTCCTAGTCCATATAATATATTTGCCTATATGTATTTCGTTTTTTTTTTCTGTACAATATAGTGAAATTATGAAGCAAGTGATAGTCGTGAAGTTTTTGAAACTTTGGACTAAAACAGTGATTCCCAACCTTTATTTTGTCGCGGCACACGGATTTCATAATTTGACTACAAACAAAGAAAAATAGAAGTTTGTGATAATTTTGAATGTTATATAAAATAATATGTACCTACTTCAAAAACAAAAGTACGTTTAATAATTGCAAGTAAATAATACTTTTAATGAGAAATTTGAACTTGATACATTTCAACTTGAGAATAACTGGTCTAAAATAATAATATAATTACGTAATGTTTTCGGATAACCTAACACAGCCATTCTCAAAGTGTGTTCCGCGGAACCCTAGGGCTAAAATACTGCAAAATATACCTACCAAAGGGAGATTACATCTAAATATTCCAACTAAATATTAGATTGCAATATGATTATTCATAAATACATATAAATCAGTTTTTTATAATTATATTAAGGCTTTTTCCTTCGCCAAAAAAGTTTGAGAACCGCTGACCTAACACAAGACTATAATTAAACTTAGTTCGCGTTTTTTAAAACGTTCCTAGAAAACAACTCAAATCTGATTTTGAGACAATAATTTCGGACTAAACCCATATTATAATCAAAGGGATTGAATTGCCGACCCTAGGTTTTGTATTATTTTATAATTTTCCCACAATTTCGCTACGGGATATCAATATGGCAGCTTTGTATACCACCTGACTTAACTTAGAATTGAATTACCGGGTCCCGAATTTCCATAATTATTATAATTACAATAGAATAAGGTAATCTTAGTGGGAGTTAAATTGTAAAATTAGAAAGTATTTACTACATTTTTTTCTCTCTGATACATTGTATATATCAGGGGTGGCCAACCTGCGGCTCGCGAGCCACACGAAAATATAGTGTACTTTTTCACTTACACGGTGTATTTTTTCATTTTACAAGGTAGAATTATTCCTACTACATTTTAAGACAAGACAGACTAACTGGTATATCTCATATACCAGTTAGCCAAGCATATATCACGACTGTCAATTACTAATTTGCCAATCGATTAACTACTTCACCGACTCTATAAAAGAGAACAATTGACAATCGCGATTGACAGTATTCTGGCCGCGTGATATGAAAACGAAATATTATTTATACAAGACCTTTATGTAATACCGGTTGTCCGCCTAAATAATCAGAATAAGTCATATTTCTTGTAATTCCTTTTGCTCTCGCTCATAAAAATGTAAGGAACGAACTTTTGTCCAACTTTCTTATTATAAGACATCTCTGAGTAACACAAAAGTTTTATTTTGCCGATTTATTTCGCCAAGATTTTTGTCCGTTTTCGGCAAAGTTTTTTTTTGTAATAAAAGTCGCGGAGGTTTATTTCTAAATTCAAATTCAATGGCTATAAAACTGTCGAAACATAACTACTATAACTAACTAAAATAAAAAACAATAGATAACCATCTACTTAAAACCCGGCAATGTGCAAAAATAGTTTATTTTTTGACCACATAATACGCATTAATGTCAACAATAAAGTTACCCGTATTAACCCTCTGGACACAACACGTGTATTCACTATCCCTGAACTTAGTATGTATAATATAATAAAATAATCAAAGTTCAAAGGAGACTAATAAGCAATTGGAAAGCATTGGCAAAAACTACAGCATTAACCTGTAATCATCCTACCCAATTATTTTGAAATCTATTATATTTATACGTTTATAATATACTAGCTTTAGCCGCGACTTCGCTTGCATTTAAGTCCATAAATAAGTATCAGAGATCATACTAATTACAGTCAATTGGAAACTATAGTAAATTTTAATTTTTTTAAATAAAAAGCATCCTATGTTACTTGTAGTACCTCCAAAAATATGTGTACAAAGTTTAATGATGATCGGTTAAGTAGTTGTTGTGTGAAAACGTAACAATCAAATTCACATTTATAATATTAGTGGTGATTAATTTTTGCTAAACGTTTTATTGACGTAAATTTCAGTCGTATCGGGATAAAATATTTTGATATAAGAATTTTTGATGTATAAACTTGAGCATTGAAAAACAGAACAGGGAGTTCTCTTTTTAATAAGACGTGTCTTCGAATTCATTTTCTCTCTATATTTTGATGGTTTTGTGTTTTATTTATATGAAGATTGAATGGTGTATTTTTAGTACACAAAATATAAGTAACGACCTTGTTACATATACTCATGATATGTGTGTACTTAACTTATTTACTACATGCACATGAACTTATGTACATCTATTAGTTTCATACGCATGTAATTTGATATTTATACATTTATAATTGGTTGTTTCAGGCGTTACTTTGCGGAAATCCATATTAAAGGAAAATATTTAAAATTATTTTGCTTATAATTCCCGCTACAACATTCAATAACTTGTCTCGACGCGTTACGTATACATTTATTTAAAATTATATTCTTTATATATAATAATAATAATAAATTAACATCTAAATTTAGTACAATGGTCTTGGTACATACCGGAAAGCATGTTTTACCAACTAACTATAGGTGATAATTAATAATTAGTTTTCCTTTTTGCCTTTTTAAGGAAATAAATTAAACAAATATTATTAATATATATAAAAAATATTAAAAAAACATCTATTGCCTTTATTTTAAATTATTTCCATATGCATATTAAATATATGAATTAATGTGAAAAAAAATGTGAAATAGTTACGTCAGTATTTATTTTTTAAATTACTAAAAATATATGTTCCTAATTAAACTGCACTATTTACAAAAAGCTTAAATCTAAATCTAGATTTATAATTATAAAATTGTGACCCAAATATCAAATGTAGATGATATCTGAATTTGAGGTTTCAGGATATTAACATTTATGGTTGGGGTATCTGAGCATGACGGGGGATTTCTATGTTGTCATAACATGTACTGACAAGTGCAAATTGTTGTTGAATAATAATATTAATACTTGTTATATGATGTTGTAGCGGTCGATTCTACACGTCGAAAATATTTATTAAAGAAGATTTGAGGTTTTGACGTTTAGTCTGTCAGTGGCATCTTTCTTGTTTCTTCTGATCATTTGATTGCCACAATGCATTGTGATAATTATATTTTTAATCCATTTTAATCTACACTATTATTTCACATAAGTCTTTCCAAAACCCAACGACTTTCGAACTATGCAACCAGAAAAGTACTTTATTTGTGAAGTTATGAAGCTAACGCCAAATTTTGAATTCGGTATATGTAGACATTCTAAGAGCCCTCGGTCGTCATTTAATATACGGTGATTACAGGGCACTTAATGCCGCTACAATGCCTAACAGAATCAGCTCTTCACAACATGTCCAATGACCGAAAACCTCCGCTAGTTACAAGTCAATAATACTTTCCGTTTTATTCCTACTACTTCCAATATCATTTGTAAATTACTAGAAACAATTGAAGAAGTCGATATCTACTTCAGAAGTTTAAAGTTACTAATGACTGTAAAAGGTATTGCTCCTTGACAATGACACAAATAGACATGACAATGTTGTAACTCAAAATGTATTTAATTTAAGAGAAATTTACATTGAGTATAAAGTAATAACAACATCGTCGAGGTTATTAACATAACATTAACATTATTTTCCTACAAGCCAAAATACAGGAAACATCTTGATACTAACTATCTTCAACTAACTAACCAGTATTTTAATTTTGTTTTTTATGTTTGTGATTCTTTTTTTTTCTCCCCTCTTCCTTACATCTAATTGGTTCTTGTTTTTTATTTTTATGTATTTTTGTAATTTTATTAGAAGTGTAGTATCTATCCCTTTATCACCTTGAGCATGCCGTCCTATCCTATAATTAAAATTTCATTTAGTTTATATAATAGTAGTCCTTTTTATAATATGTAGTTCTAATGTAATTTTGTAGGTAGGCTTTATAAATAAATAACACTAACATTTTGGCAATGTTCATTTGTTTTCTTGAAATAACTTCAGTATATCATGAAAAAGATAAACAAAATCCTTAATAGTTTCTTAGATACTTAATACAACAACGAAGAATTTATGCGCAATATCTATGTAAAATTGTGATTTTGTTGATCCTACCATGTTATTAGGATCTTATTGACTTACAATAATTACCATACATTTTGCATTGTTGATAAAATATTTGCTGTGTTATTCAGAAATATTTTATTTAAAAACATATATGTAATGATGAAACGAACAAACAAAAAAAATCTTGAAAAAACTTTCATTAATATTCGACCTCTTTGGCTGGTAAACGAAAAATTGTATTACGATTACTTCTTTTATTCGAATTCAACATATATTCTATATTATATTCGATTATTGAATTCTTCGAATACTAAAAAAGGAATTTATATTAATTTATGAGCACACACCTTTTTATTACAACTATATCAGTTTCATAATAATAATAATAAAAGCTTTATTGCTTTAAGAAAGTAATTATTCCAATAAAACACACACAAAACATGAACTTAGAGTAATTAGCAATGATATCACTAATAAGTAATTTCTTTCGAACAACCAATTGTCAGAAGAAACAGTTTCTGTTAGTAGCAAGTGATGCAAATTAGAACTATGGTACATAAATAGATGTATTATATAACCAAAAGCCTCTCTGTGAGGAATTCTATGTCTGTAATTGCAACTTATGTCTGGCAATAAAAGTACATCAATACATGAAGCTATTGCCAAAATTGTTATCCCTACTCAAGTATAAACTAATAAAAAAAAGCAATAAAACATATGTCAAAACACAATTGGACTGTTCACAAGACTTACGACGTTTCAATACTAAGCATAAATATCAAAATTTATGTCTTTTGTCAATGAATCGCGTTGAATTTCTATTTGTAATTATTTTGAAATACTTTATCCGGTTTACTTTGATTATAAATACATATTTGTGAAACTAGACGGTAAACGACTGTTACATTTATTGCTTTTCTGGGTATCATATGTTTATACTGAAGGAAATTATTTAAAATTATTTTGTTGTCGCTTCGGCTTCGCTTCGACAACACGTATCCTGATGATGCCACGTGAAGTGGCGAAACGCGTCGAGACAAGTTATTGAATGTTGTAGCGGGAATTATAAGCAAAATAATTTTAAATAATTTCCTTTAATATGGATTTCCTCAAAGTAACGCCTGAAGCAACCAATTATGTTTATACTGACTCACAGTACAATATTTATAATAGGTTATATTATATATTATTATCATACCATATTAGAATTCAGGCTTAACTAATAAAAGAGTAGTAAAAGTATGGATCTAGGTTAACAATTTACCAAACCAATAAAAACTCGTATATATAAAGCAAGTATGACCATGAAAGCCTACAATAATAATATGATGACGCATCGAAATATTGGGTCATAAATGCAAATGAGAAACTCCTTCCGTACTAGTGATAATGTAAGTGTTTTTCGACCTGTTGTTTCTGTTTGACCTTTAAATTTTGGCCTGTAGTATGTAGTGTAGTGTACTAACTACATCACGCTTGTATGTAAATGACGACATAGACCAAGGCGCATTTTTGTTTTAGACGATAGACCCAGCAGAACGTAATTCTTAGCATTCTTAGTAACTCGACGACAGTATCAATTGTTCGATTACTACTCGACGATTTTAATAACATTCAATTGGTGTAGCACTTCACTAACATAGTACAACTGGTTTGTGACTGTGACTAGTGGATTTTAGATAAGAGACGTATAGATTACATGATAATCAAGTGACGTGATCTCGCAAGTCATCATTATATTGTAATAGTCCTGTACTCTATCAGTGTTTAAATTTACCAGTAGATGGCGTTAGTATTGTTTAAAATTAATTGATTTGAGAGAAATAAAGTGTCATTTCTTATGTCGTTTGATGTCGCTGGTTCAATCGTTCCTATCTCAACAAATGCAAAGTTCGGTTCTGCGTTTTCTTCGATAGCCCTATTAGTCTTTTCATTCTGAGTCGCGCATATCACCCGACTTGATAATAACTTTAATTTTGCTTGCAAACACACACGCGCACAGAATGCCAACAACAGAACAGCACAGCGGGCGCGTATTTATGAGCGAGTATTTTGGTACGTCTTTGAAGATGAAGGAAAGGATTTTTTTAAAATAAATATCTATGCGGGTAGTGTAAAATAACGTTAACAATATGTATAGTGTTAAAGTATAAATAAATGTTTATTTACACAAAATATTTATAATTAGAATATATCAAATAAACCAAAATAATAATACACTCAAACAAAACTCAATAACTATATCAAGTAACAAAAACATGCCATAAATGTTTCGCATCAAACTAAATAAAAAAACTTGTTTCGAAATATACTTATTTATAGTAAAAAATAAATCTTATAATAGTTTACCCCTAATTCTGTCGAGTCGATTTACGAGGGTATCGTGGGTCGAATGTCAAGGGACGATTAAGGACTAGCCCTTTCGTATATATTTGGTTCATAAGTCGGTTTAATCCATCCCTGTTTAGTAAATAGGGTCCCTTCTTGTGTTTCAGTCGCAATTCACTCTATTGTAGTGTTGCTATGGGTTCTAAATAGTTTGAGACTTTTTCGTCAATATTATATCTGAGTTTAGGTTTAATTTATTGATATTAGTTAAAAATATAGTGTAAAAAATGGACACTTATTGCTCACATCAAATTAGTCACTGACAAATGAAATAGAAGTAGCAGTTGGAAACAAGGAGCGCGAGGGGGAAGTGAACGATACAAAAACTCAACAAATTTGGCGAGAATTATTGTTAGTCATATTAAGACTATTCATATATGCACTCCTTTGACAATTTGTGACCTGTTTTTTTACATCATTCAAAGACCAAAGACATCGAAGAAAAAACATCTTATATAAATGTTTCTACGAAAACGATAAAAAAATTGATCCAATTAATGTTCTCAAAGAAGATATATTTCTCTCAATCATTTTTTGTATCTCTCTCCGTGTAATATATGTATAACTCATTTCCATATGAAACTCTTAGATATCACGTATTTCATTATTCAATAATATGAGAATAAATAACGAGTATCTCAAAAGATATTAGAATGTCCAATTGAAGTATCCTTAGCACATGTCTTTATATATCGATGCTTTTCGTATTACATTTTATAAATTAAATTCTTAATCTCTATATATATAAAACTCAAAGGTGACTGACTGACTGACTTAGTGATCTATCAACGCACAGCCCAAACCACTGGACGGATCGGGCTGAAATTTGGCATGCAGGTAGATGTTATGACGTAGGCATCCGCTAAGAAAGGATTTTGATCAATTCCACCCCTAAGGGGATAAAATAGGGGATGAAAGTTTGTATAAATCTTATTAGATTTTCGACTGATTGAACTGAAATTAAAAATTGACAGATATGTTGTTAATAACTGGAGCAAGTTTTCAATTATGACCCACGACAGGAATGGTGATAACTACTTAACACACGCTAAACAAAAGTAAAGCCACACAAACTAAATCTAATTAATAATAATACTTCTTAACGCGAGCGAAGCCGCTGGCAAAAGCTAGTAGAATATAAAACTGATTTCAGCCTTTGTATATCAGTTTTCTAAAGAATTAAATGGATACAGTTCTTGTAGGTATATAAGCGATAGAGAGAGACACGATCGCGGTGTCGTGAACGGCAAAGGAGATTTCTGCATCCTTTTCACACATGCTCAATTTTGACACAATAGGAATATAGTTATCCCTGTCTAATAATTGTTTCTTCCAGTCCAAAGTCCAATCTGTACCCATTTGATGATTGTCGACTGTATTTATTTATAAAATTATAGTGGTAATTATTCGTTGACTAGCTGTGTTTTCATTAATTTAATAGTTATAAATTAATGAAAGGTGTGATCTTCAAGTCTCTACATAACGGTTTATTTTTTAGTACGTCTAATATATATTATACCTACTATTTATTTGCTTAAATTTTCCTTGACATTGAATAAACCATAGTAATAATAATAATAATAATAAATTCTTTATTGTACTAAAAATTACAAAAGGCGAACTTAATGCCTTAAGGCATTTTCTGCCAGTTAACCTTTGGGAGATGTGAGCGGTGATGTTAATACATAGTACAGAAAAGTAAAATAATAGAATAAATACAAAATAATACACAAATAATTTTGATTATTAACAAATTAATTAAATTACACCAAATAAATATAATATGACAATATAAATATACTTATAATTATGTCAAAGGATCTTGTTATTTTGTTTATGTAGAAAGTGCTTATGGAGAAAGCTTCATTACTTTATACTTTTATTCTTCATTATTTTATAGTCACCCTATAAAATAATGAAGTAGCCCAAAGCAAGTAGTTACATAATATAAGATGAACCAGTTTCCCTATTGTTTCTAAGGGTTGATTATGGGGTTTCATATTTTGATGGTTTCACAGAATTTACACAGACTTCAGTGGATTATTATTATTATTAATAATAATATGTATTTATAATTGTTTGTTTGATTTTATACTTTAAAAATACGACTTTTTAAAATATAGTTATCTTGTTATTCCTTTTTCTTTTGTTCATAACTTCATATCACTATATATTCATCTAGATCAGTGGTTCTAAATATTTTAGTAAGATACCATTAAACAAAATTTATGTCTTGCTAGGACCACATAAATGAAACAAACATCTATAAAATTGACAAAAATTACACTTTTTAACGGAATAACGGAAAAAAATATATTTATTAATGAAAAGAGGTCTAGATGTTATAAATATGTATTTTATTATTATTATTATATTTTACGCAAACTATTTAGAAAATACAGCAAAGTGGTGTTCCCGTGGTAAACAAGATTAGGTAGAAGCTCCATTTAGAATATTTACAACCACAGAAAGGAGAAGTGACAATTACCAATAAAAGTAGCTAAGAGAAACTTCTTAAGACGTTTACACACTTTTCCTTATAATCTATACTAGTATTATAAAGAGGAAAGATTTGTATTTTTGTATGTTTGTAACGAATTGGCTCAAAAACTACTTCACCATTTGAATGCCACATTATCACTGATCAATATAAGCTATATAATTTACAGGAAAAAATAACGATCCTTATTAAAACTGCAATAATGTAACCCAAGTCTGCCAAAAATTGCCATAAAATGTCTTTCATAGTTTTTTCTAAAATTCTAAATGTTTAAAAATAAATGCCCATCCGTACGAAGCCGGGACGGGCTGCTAGGACTATTTGGTATACTATATAGTTTATTATTAGTATTATTTGGTTTTCAAAGTACATACAAAGTACACCAAATTTGAGATCTAGCCTCAGTTACTAATTGGAGTTACTCACAGTTTGTTTACGGAAATAGCCTCACAATGCACGGGTATATGTAACAATTAAACAATAAACAATTGAAAACATAGTTTCACTTGTTTCAACTACATCCCAAAGCACGAGTGCATACCATGATTTGGTATTAACAAAGACTGTGATAGAATTCAAAAAGTATCCCAATGTATTTCTTATGAATAAGTGCTATTTTTCAATTGGGGAATTTATGACTGACATTTCGTAAGTTTAAATTTAATTTGACATTATTTGGCATAATTATTTGCAAATATGTCATACTACTAATATTACTTTAAGACCTATGTTACTAACCATATTTATGGCAAATAAGTGAATTTGATTTTAAACAGTATCAAAGTAATTAATTGTTTCAGGCGTTACTTTGCGGAAATCCACATTAAAGGAAATTATTTTGCTTATAATTCCCGCCACATTAGGTCGATGAAGGAAAATAACCTCCACCAATATTCAATAACTTGTCTTGACGCGTTTCGCTACTTCACGTGGCATCATCAGGATACGTGTGGTCGCTTCGGCTTCGTTTCAACGACTAACAGTATCAAAGATTATGATAGAAAAAAGATATTCATGTCTTGGTCATTATTAGAAGTATCATCGCTCTCTTTTTATCTATCTCTATCCTTTTCTCTCATTCTCCATTGTAGTTGAGAATGGTAACTCGCTTAACTTAGAATCTATATATATAAAAATAAGTGGCACTTTTCGTTGTAATTTTATAACTCAAGAACGGGCTCACCTATCCAAACCAAATGTTTGTTCGGACTATTTAGTACATGGTTTATGTGAAGTTTGCACAAAATCGGTAGAGCGGTTCTTCATTTATCACATTTTTTATAACAAATTAATTCAATAAATGGCGGATTGTGCCGTCAAATTGAAACTATTTTCGGTGTTGACAGTAATTGAAACTTTTTATGTCATTCATGCTGTTTGATGTATGAATTTGATGTTCCAATTTTTTTTTTAAATATTTCAATATATAGGTAGCGAAGCACGTACCGGACCGCTAGTAGTGTATAATGGTCAATCAATCACTTTGCCAATCATTATAAACTCCTTGAGATTGTTATTATAACTATCCAGCTCAAGAAATATTTTCTACCTGTGACATAATATAAATAAAACATGCTTTATATTGAATTCACTCTTTATTTATATTCACCCACATTATTGCCCCCACTAACTGAGAACACACAAAGTTTTGCTCCCGGGAATCGTGAAACTGTGCATCGGGTTTAGTATGTCAATTCTGAGTCGACATTATTAGCAGTTCCGTATTTATAGTTTTAGACTTTAACTAAACAATTTAACTTGTACATTTAATAATATAGTAAAATACAGTAAGCGAGTAAGTATAGATGGCGGCCTTATCGCTAAGAAGAGATCTCTTCCAGACAACCGACTTTGAGATGTAGAGCAATGCAGAAGAGAAGTAGTAGGTACAAATAGATACAAATATAGATAAACATATGAACTACGCAAAATGCATATATGACAATTACGTACTTTAATAGATTTTATTATCTCACAAGTCAGTTTCATGTATTATTTGAAATCTGACCATAAAACCATATAACGTGTGGACATCCTAGTTTTTATATGCAGTTTAACACACCCATGTTCATGTATCAGGGTAGACAAAAATAAAAGAGCACTAATCTAGTCTAGTCTAAGGACGCTTCTTTATATAAGATCTAATCTAGAAATATTTACCTAGAACGCCCTCTTTCGGTGTCTTATGACACGACAAATATATCTCATTATTAAGAAAATTCATATGAATTTCTACTAAAAAAGAAGTTACATAATATTATCTAGTGCAGCGGTTCTCAAACTTTTTTGGCAAAGGAAAAAGCATCAATATAATTATAAAAAACTGATTTATATGTATTTATGAATAATCATATTGCAATGTAATATTACGTAATTTTTAGTTGGAATATTCAGACGTAACCTTATAATCTCCCTTTGGTAGGTATTTTTTGCAGTATTTTAGCCCTATTTTGAGAATGGCTGATCTAGTGTGTAAGCAACTTAAACTGAATAGTGTAGCTGGAAGTACTTTCATCCTAATAAGCCCTTATTTAGGTCACATGAGGGTGTGACTCAAAGGAGATAACTACAAACGTACCTCACGTTCAACAGGAATAAGTTGTATTAATTCGTATTTAGAACATCAAATGTAGAATTTCATGCATTAATATCGCTTTACGAAGATCGATTAGACGCTAATAACCGTCATCAGTCAACCTAAATTTGAAACTAATATTCCTTGATAATATTCTTTGCAGTTTACGAGATAGCGTTGTCTTTATAGCTTCCTCCTGAACCTTTAATGCAGCGACTGTACATAATTGTTTTGTTTTGCTACTAAAAATAACCTGTTGACATCCCAACAACTCTTCCATTTAATAACACGAAAACGCCATAATAATTATATCGTAAACATTTTCTTTGAGAATTGCTGTGATATTGTGACCATACGTTTAAGAAAAATGTCCCGATAATAGTCGAAAGCATATGCACCAAATATGTATACGAAATTGAGAGATAAGTAGACGATTAATTAGAAAAAAAAAACCAAGATAATTTCACATTTATTTTGGTTAATTTTTTTATATTAACTGTCATGTGACCACACTTTATAATGTTAATAAAGCATTGAATAAACGTAATATATATATATATGTCGGAACACAGCCCATATCTTGAAACGCAGCACATCCATCCATATTGCCAATAGTCGCCAACGCCGCAGCCCGCGCCGCAGCCCTCGCCGACTTCACGCACGTGTGCACGCCGCCGCCGCTCGCAAGCTTCTCTCGAACGTTCTTCAAACCGACCGCGCCCCTACTTCGTATCCCGTCGGCACGCCTCGTGTACCTTCGGTTACCCCGAAGCAGTCGTATCTTCTCTCTCTACACGACGCAAGCACATGGACAAAGCCGAAAGGTCGCTGCGCCGACATATACTTATAAAATGAACTATAATCTACGTGTCAATATTACAACTATAAGTTTTAAAACACACGAATACATTCTCATAAAATGTATTCGATGACATAAAACAATTGATGGTCACCCTACTCAACAAATGACGTACTATGAGTTGGCCATAATATTTGACCTCCTGTTGAGAACCCAACCATTTATAAGACTATTAATCTAGTACAATTGTTATTAGAGAACATCCATTTAATATTTTTTTCCCTCAAAGAAACCTTTTCTCATTACTTAATCCTGAACGATTGTGTTATTAATTTGATTACTATATTACTAATTCAATTGTTTATGTTTTTGATGTGAAACATCTATTAGCGCGGGTATAAACCGGATCGTTGGCGTGGCGACGCTTGCCGTGGCGACGAGTTTATTTTATCGAGTTATTTCTGAAATCTATATCATTTAAGAAGTTTTCGAATTTTTATTTTTTGTATTTAATATAAATAAATGTTTCTTAAATAAATAGTCATCATTTTCTGTAAAAAAAATTCATGGTATTTAATTTTTTCATTAAGCAATAATTAGTTCCTGTTGTAATCTTGTCTTTTACGCATATGACTTGAATAAACTCGATGTTTCACATCTGCCAGGCGTCCCGTGACGGCTCACATTTTTTTTTTATTACGCTTAATTTTGTTTTGTATTCCAAATTCAAATTCATTTGTTTGTCATAAATATTATTCGTAACGTTAGTAGGTATTTACATATTTAACAACAGTACAAATTGCAATACAATGTGAAATTATAATAATATTTTTATTAAGCGCTTTATTTTCCGATATAACTGACAACTATTAAAAGGACAATGCAAGTCAACTCAATTAGGGTAGCCATAAATAAAAGAAACTAGTGACTCCGTCTTGGACATTTTTAATCTTTGTATGAACATCTTTCTTTTTAATTTAACTGTGATCTGTTTTACACATCATGAATAAATATGTCTTAGAGCCGTATTCCGTCTTAGAGCCGTAGAGTTCAAAACTTTAAATGTTACTCAGCAAAAAACAAAATAGACCAATCACACGCTTGAAAATTGTTGACGTGATTTTTGACCAATGATAGTAATCCATTCCAACTGTCTACTGTCACCTAGCTGTCATTACGTTCTGTTACACGCATTTATAAGAAATCGTTTCAATGATATATGTATAAGTATATGCAAATTATTTTGATTACTGTCTAATGATTGCCATGTTTAAAGATTTATTATTAATTAATTAATAAATAATCTTTACTTCATAAAATGGAATAAATTATATGTATTTATTATTATGTATATTATTATTGTGTTGAGCTTCCATATTTAGTTAAAGACAACTATCGTGTCGAATGAATTGTGCCAATAAGTCAGTATAATTGGCAATTTATAAAGTTGTGGGTTCGGAAGTTCTATTTGATTGAAATCGCTTTTCACTCAGAAGAGGATCTGTGGCGAAGATTCGACACCCTTACTGTTTATATTTGTGTACATAAGTGGAAGTGTTATATAATTATTTATATTTTATAATTGGAATAAAAAACTATATCTTTGCCAGATTTTATTTAAGAGTATGATATGGCTGTATGGGCTCGATCCCTTTGCCTTAAAATTGAACAAAAAAAAAGAGTATGATTGTCAAAACTGAAATATTTCCTGATTATTATTATAGGTCTTTTTGACATTTTCAAATTTATTTTTCGATTGTACTGCATATAATATGTAAAATGTATATATTTATTTATGTCCCATATACTGCATCTTATTTGGCTTCTTTATATGATATAGAAATAATTCATTTGTCACTACTTCCCTTCGCTCAAATTCTTATCACATCTCACTCTAAGATGTTAAAGCTTCATTGAAACTCTACTTATCATTAAATCTTAATGTACTGTTCAATTTTTATCGATAACTGTATCTATCGATTATTGTACCATCACTAAATTTAATTACAGAGTCGAGTACTCAAAGTGATATTACCACTTTCACTACGGAGGACATAGTGTTGCTTGACCGTCGCTATTTTGAGTAGAGCAACAAGACAAAAAGTGACTCGAGTATGGGCTCTCAGTAGCTAGCAACATCAAACGACAAGTATAACAATTTATGTTAGAATTATCACGTTCCCCAATTCTATTTACTAAGCATAAGATGCCAAAGGTTAACTGTTTGAGAACATTATGCCTATTTATTTAGGCGGATCACAAGTCAAGATCAAAAACAACTTGATATGACAAACAGAGAATTTGTTTGTTTATTATTTATGTATTTATTTATATTATCACGTACTTCGTCGTTTAGGGATAAACACAACAACAAATTTTTTATACATACAATCATAATCCCTTTATTTTGTAGTCATAGTCTCGTATCTTACTACTTTCCTCTAACTGACAATAAGTTTTGTTTTTCGTTGTTTTGTTTTACGGCAGTTAAAATTTTGACATCATTCCTCGTTTTAACGGTCTAAGATTCATTTTACGTCGTTTCGTTTTGCTTCGCTATTCTCTGGTACCTAACATGACGTAAAACCAAGGACTGCCTGTAGTATATCTACGACTTGATAGTTGCAATCAAAATCAATATAATCTACGGTAATTAAGGAAAATTTCAAGTAAGACTCAAGTAATGGTGTAGTTCAATGTTAAACTTGAGTATAATACGTAAGAAGCGACAACTATTACAGAAGTAGGTATATTTCGAGTTATTTAGGGTGTAGTCCCACTTGTTATACTTCAAAGTGGTGAAAGACGGACTAACAACCGAAAGCCTACTCTAAACTTTTGTTATTACAAACAAAAGAAATGAATCTAAGCCTCATTGTAAAAATACAATGAAGTTTTTTTCTCAACAATTCTTTTACAATAACTTACTTGATTTAATGTTTTATTATACCTTTTTTTTTGAGGTAATTATCTATTCAATATTTTCACAATAAGAAATTGATTTTTAATGATGTAGCCCTATTCAATCTTCTGCTTACAATTAGGATGGGCAGTTCTTTTGGAATTACGCATTTTAAGGCACTTTATTTGTTAAACCTTGTACTTATTTGTTATAAAATTGATTGTAGGGATACTTGTTTCATTAATCCGGCTAAAGAAATAACAATTCTTATCCGCAATAAAAATGGAAAATTATCACAAAATAAACAGTCCAACGAATTGTACGATCGAAGAATAATACTGTAGTGTTAGTTTATGCGTATAATTCAAGATTCAAAAGCATTTACGGCTTACTAATGGGGTTTTTAATTATTCCAAGAAATGTGTCGTAACCCGCAGTAGGTAGTTTGAAATAGTGACGCTTAAAGGACTGCGCATTTTACGGCGTTATTGAGAGTTATCGTTGAATGGAGAGAAAAAATCGATTTTATTTTACTATTATAATACAGTAATACCCCGCTTTACGCGACCCCGTTATGCGAGGTTTCACTATAACGCGAACTTCTAATTTATTATTAAAGAATGCGTAAAGAGTGCGTATAAACATAATGTAGTCATTCAACTTCTCTATGGTCGCGGGAATTTCAGTTAACGCGATTTTTTTTTCGGAAATTATCCCTCGCGTAAAGCAGGGCATTACTGTACGTATGTATTTACTGATAAAGTATAAAGAACGTACACAGCTGCAGTTCTTGTTAATTTCTGCAACTTACAAAGTACTGTTTATTGGTTAATAAGACATATTGTTGTCGTTATTCAGAGTGACTGTGATGCTATATAGAATGTATCATTGTATAGATAACAAGATTAACTAATCGAAGTCGTTAAAAATGGATTTATTTGTTTGATACATTCTTATAAACCTCGAGGAAAAAACTGTCAGGGAAACGTCTAGGGCCTTATACATATAGGAAACGAATGCGTCTTTCCATTCAACAAATTCTAACGTAATGTATGCACGACACTGAGCTCAGTGATAAATGAATAGGTATTATTATGTTAATTTTGAAAGTGATCGTGAACCGATGTGGAATATTCAGAACGATTGAATTGTCAATTTGGTCGGGTTCGAATGACAGTCGCGCAGTTGACAGCGAACCCATGGAAATGGAAATAAAATGGTATCCCACACAATGAATGTATTATATTTGTTGCTGACTGTACTTATGTATAATTTAGGTTTAATATATTTATTTACACAAAAAGAATTTATAATTAATTGTTTCAGGCGTTACTTTGCTGAAATTCATATTAAAGGAAATTATTTTGCTTATAATTCCCGCTACATTAGGTCGATGAAGGAAAATAACCTCCACTAACATGCAATAACTTGTCTTGACGCGTTTCGCAATTTCACGTATCCTGATGATGCCACGTGATGTGGCGAAACGCGTCGAGACAAGTTATTGCATGTTGGTGGAGGTTATTTTCCTTCAATAATTTACATAAATTCACTTAATTGAGATACTTATATAAAATTTATAAATAAACATAACGTACATAGACTATAAGTATCGTATTATACTAGAATATTTACAACACCATTACAAGGCATTTAGACCCATTATATGTTTCTTCAATTCATATTTAAATTTGGAAATATTTTTATTATTAGTTATAATAATCGGCAATTCATTATAGATCTGTAATTCTGATTTTAAAAGTTAATATGTATAAGTGTAAAAGTTAATGTGTAAGTTAATTTTGTTAGTAATTTATTTAAAAAAAACACATTTATGAACATTTTTAGAGCCAATTGTAGTTAATTCAAATATTTTAAATTCTTCGATCGCAGTTTTCGTTTGACAAAAGGCGATATTAGACCACGTATGAGACCATAGTTTTAGTAAAAAAATGTATGTTTTATTTACAATACGTAGGTAACAAAATTATTTATTATTATTTATTTTTAAATTGGGGCTTTTATCAGTCAAGACATATAAACCCCACCATCAACCTAAACTAACAAAACATAAAATTAAAGGAGAGGGCTACCACACTGTGGTGTGGTGTGGTGTGGGGAACCACACGTAACAAAATTGACTTGTAAAATTTAATAAACTAACATTTTTTCCTTTTTTTTTTGGTAGTACTTTATACTAATTACCACCTCTATACCAACTTAAACATTTTACATTTCAAGTTGACACGTGGTTTTCTCCAACTATACCGGGCGACTTTCAAGCCAACTAGGTCTAGGTCACTTAGAAGTCTGGGGACGATTTTGTCATTTTATAGTGTGAAAATTTTACATAATTCTACTGCTAACTAATTAAAAGCACTATTTTTATTACAGAAAGTTTAATTAAAACAAAATATTTGACCAAAATTACATTAACTCTCTGTACATAGAAGTTTTAATTAAAAATGTATAATTTCTTAAATAAAATATATTTATGTATAATAAATCACTATACCTATCTCCTTCTGAATAATATTTGTATATATTAAAATTATATATGTGTATGTTCATTATATATTTAGTTGACTTATATTTATGTATTTTATTTATCTAAATTGCATTGCCCAATACTATTACTGCTTCTTCTATGACAATTGGTTATCTGGAAGAGATTACTTTTAGTGATAAGATCGCTAATTGCTCTAAATCTGCTTCCTATTGTTGTTGTATTGTTATTACTATGTTTTAAAGCAATAAAGTATTTATTATTATTATTATTATTATATGTAAAATATATGCAAATTAATAAATAAATAGAGTCATAGGCTCAACACTGGCACTAAATTTCAAATATATTTTCCAAAAATCAATTAAAATAAATATAAAAATTGTCCAGCTTTTTTTTTGTTTACGGACAATTTGACTGACAATACTTCGGTCATTTCCTACTAGGGAACACTCACGGATCTGTAATCATTCACGAAATTACGGATTTGACAGCGACACAGGCCACTTAATGCAAGTCAAAATTCACGTAAGCTACAGAAGTAAAGGTCGTATCAAAAAAGTTCGGATATGCCTGAGTAGCCCCCCTGAATACGAACCTTAAAGCGCGTATTTTACTGACTCGATATGGTGACAACTGCTACCAAATTTTCTTTCTACCGCACTTTAGATTGACATCAGCCAGATGCAGTGATATGACGGGTTGGAATAAAACTCTCTTTTATTAGCTATAAAATGTATGACAATATCACAGTCTCGTCTGCTTCGTGGTAATAAAATTTTAATAACAATTCTCAGACGCTATAAAGTTTTTGCTAAATAAATAAAATAAATAAATTCTTTATAGCAAAAAAAAATGTTTTTTTTATATAGGCGAGCTTAATGCCGTCGGTGTTATCTACTAGCTAACCTTTGTCGGTGTGAGCGGTGATATTCGGTGCAATGAAAAGAAAATAATAACTAAATATACACAATACATACATTACATAAAATAATAAATAATAATATATACCTACTTAAATACATACATACTTATGAGGAGAAGTTATAAGTGAATTAAATAAATAAAAGAATTAACACTAGAACTACTAACCGGTCAATATGACCGGTTTCAAAAATTCTTCACAAGACTTTTATATACAACCCTACTCGTTATTTTTTGTAAACGATTCCATTATTGACAATTCTACAATCAATTTATTGAATTATATTTAATACTTTGCACGCACAAGTCATCCGGTCATTTTGACCGGTTGGTAAAAATAGGTCATATTGACCGGCTCGTAGTTCTAGTGTTAAGTGATATTTTGATTTGAGATAAAATCTTTAGTTAGATTTAAAAAAAACTTGACTACACTGAACTTAATTATATATATATTTTTTAAACAATAATTTTATCTTTAAGAATGAAAATATAATTAGTAAAAATATTAATTTAATCTTATCATATATTTTCGTACAATATTAAAACCAAGTTTGACCTTTAAGTTTTTTAAATTATTCAATCTTTTAATTTCAAACCTATTATAATACTAACCTAAATAGAAAAACTCGAAGAAGAATATATTTAGCTACATTTTTATTATCATTTTGAAAGGAAAAAAATAACACCTATATTTTACTTAAAATAAGGGGAAACCCTAAGTTACTGTAAAGGTTTCCGTCAACGTAAAGGGAAAGGAAAATAATAGGCGGAGAAATTCATACAAAAAAAACAAGCTATAGAGATATATACATATATGGAAAAGCCTAACCTTTGAGTTAAGAAATGGAAATGAATTACAAGAAAATTTCTTTATGTGAATACGTTATAAGGTCGGGAATACACTTATGACGTTTTTGTTTTGACAACACACAATATTATTATATTATATGGTAATGATAAATACACTTTTTAATTAGTACAATCATTTTTATAGCAACAGAGACAAGTATGCGAAGGAAAATTGGAAAATTCAAGCTTTTCACATGGATTGAAAAACTTCAAGATTTATTCGTGTATATACAATAAAAAGAAGCATAAAAATATATAATAAAAACAAAATATACGTATGATATTTAAAAACAAAAGATTCTAATTTTTTGTTTCAAGTGTTTTAAATTTGTTTTGAATTTGCCCTTATTCTTTTTTTTGTTCTTATTTTAATTGTATATGTTATAAAATCCAAATTATGGATTCAAATCAGTAGTTTTATCTAGACTTCAATTACCTTGAGCATGTCGACCTATTCTATAATTAAAATTTCATTTAGTTTTTAACAATGGAGGTTCATTTTATAACATACTGTATTGATGTTATTTTGTAGAGAGACTTAATAAATACGTAAAATAAAAACTGCGTTTTCGTAATAAATTCATAACATACAAATATATAAATAAATATAATATTAGTAATATTTAAAACTATAATAATTATAAGCTCTAAATTGGTGTGAATGTGTTAAAACACGAAGCCGATATCGTTTAATTTGAAATTCGAACGTTCAGCGCTAATGAGCCATGTCTTCATTAGAACATAACTGAACCGAATTCGTAAATTTCCCTCTCAAATTAAACTGTTAAATTTATCTCAATTTTATAATATTACTAGCTGTTGCCCGTGACTACGTCTGCGTATAAATGCAGATATAAAGTACTATGAAGTTTAAAGATGTTTCATATTTCAGTCGACAGACAATGCCTATAAAATCTAACCACAATAATGACACCTAAACTCAAAAATTCAAATAGTTTTACACTACATATATAAAAATGACAGACGGAAATAAAAATAAACATAGAAAAATTCCAAACAGCTGAAACTATAGTCAATTGGAAACTATAGTAAAAAATTATTATTATTTTTTTGAAATAAAAAGTATCCTATGTTACTTCTAGTACCCCCAAACATATGTGTACAAAGTTTCATGATGAGCGGTTAAGTAGTTGTTGCGTGAAAACGTAACAAACAAACTCACATTCACATTTATAATATTAGTGGGGATAACATTGTGGTATCTCCACTACTTGTTCATAGATGGCGCTGTTCTAAATGTATCACACATGTGTAGTGTACGCAGTTAATTATTAAACTTTGTACACATATTTTTGGTGGTACTAGAAGTAACATAGGATATTTTTTATTAAAAAAAATATTTTTTTTTCTATAGTTTCCAGCTAACTATAGTTTCAGCTGTTTGGAATCATATTGATTCATTTCTATTGAAATGATATCTGATACTTATTTAATGACTTAAATGCGAGCAAAGCCGCGGGTAAAAGCTATTATAAAACAAATAAGAGATAGTGTATAAAAGACCTTATAGCATGTTTCTATTCTATTTGCAGAGCATTTCCTAATGGAAATCATTTATTAGATATTTTTGCTTTCGACGTAAAAATAATGAAAGCAGATTTGGTTTACTTAGTTATTACGTATTATAGACTTCGATTTTCGTTATTAATAATAAGACTTGTTTTTTTATTCCACAGTTACTAATCGATGTCATGCGTTGATTGTACATTGTACAATTGATACGGGCTCTATGTCACATGCCTCTATATAACACGTGTCATTGTTATTATACAAGAGACGTACTGACGATTCGCACTTGTTTTTATTCGACTAAAGTTCAATACACATGCGTTACAAAAACCTTCCGTATTTTATAATTGTATTTTTTAGTTTATTCAGGAGTATAAAAAAGTGTCAATTTATTATTTTCACAATCCTCTGGATTTTGGAAGACGTCCAGAAAAAATGGACCAAAAAAAGGAGGCGAGTGTAAATATGTTTATTAAACAGTTACTTGTGCCAAATTACCTTGTAAATAATGTTGACTATTTTGTTGATTATTCTAATCCTACGTTTTGAAGCTTTACACCCTTAATAACTTTATTTACGACTTGCTATCGTATGTTTTATGAAATAATATATACTTGTTAAAGGAAATAATTTAAAATTCGTCGTTGAAGCAAAGCCGGAGCGACCACACGTATCCTGATGATGCCACGTGAAGTGGCGAAACGCGTCGAGACAAGTTATTGAATGTTGTAGCGGGAATTATAAGCAAAATAATTTTAAATAATCTCCTTTAATATGAATTTCCGCAAAGTAACGCCTGAAACAACCAATTATATGTATATACTTGTTTTGAATCTTCTAAGATTCTTTTTCTTCTTTCAATAATGTCATCTGATGTCTAATGAAGACAATTCTATCATTAACTAGTATTCGAGCAACAACCCAATAAGAAGTTACAAAATTCTACTACACACATAAACCCTCCTGTCATAGGGAAACTTTGAGTAAAAGAAAAAACAAGTTATTAATATTTTTTTTAAAATTGCTTAATTTAATTTTGGAATTTAATTAAATTTTATTTGTATTTTAAAAAGCATAAAACAAAACCTACACATCTTTTTTGGGAATGTAAAAAATAACGTTATTTACAACGAAAACAATACGAAGCCCTCTCAATATAGAATCTACATTTGCAGCGGTAATATTTCTCCCGAATAAATATCAGAAAATGGAATGTTCTCGCAAACGCAGACGCCATAAGCATGACAACCGTAGCAAGAACATAATAAAGGATAACAAACAGCATATTGCCTCGTGAAAAAAGCTAGGCCGATATAAATCTAAGAGTAAAAATGGGTTGGCAATCCTTACACCCTCTTAGGGGTAACTCAGACTATGCGGTTACAGTTCTGGCTAAAACCGCTTATAATAAAATATTACACAATATTAACCAATATTTTTTTTTTGTTTTTGTTGAAAGAGCTTCAAAATATCATGAAAAAAAAGAAATTTTCTTAATAGTTTCTAACAACGAAAAATTTATACAAACTATGTACAATAACAACTTCAAATAAAATTTCGATTTTGTAGCTAATATGATCCGGCGATATAATAACAGGTTTCTAACAAAATATTGATTATGAAAACGGATTTTCTCCCGCAGATATATCTGAATAGGCCTTGAGGCTCGCCTTATTACTGAGTTGGAGCGGTCTGTCTCGGTACTTTCTCTTATTATGTTTTCGCCAGTCAACCCAGGATTAGGGGGATCGATACGGTCACGCGCTATCTGCTTAGAGAAAAAAAATTGGACGTTCCATAATGGTCACGGAATATTAATAGGACGAAAATGTTAGGTATATATCCAAAGGTAGCGAATTTGATGAAACTAAAAAGGTGTTTATATTTTTAAAAATATCAATGGATGTTATGATAGATATTAATCTATCCTTCTGACACTTTTGGTCGGTAGATGTTGTATATATATTTACACGCTTGATTAAATAAATAAATAAATAAAGTCACAAGAATTGTTTTGATATATACGCGAAAAGATATAAAAGAAAATATTTTTCTTTGTTACTAAATAAGTTAAAGATATCTATATAAATAACTAATATGTTTTTTTTATATTTGACTTTAAGACAATAAGGGAAATGTTTAAAAAAAACACAAAAGACAATTGAAACGAATAAAATATATTTCTTTCTCAATTACAATAATTGCAAATTTTTTCGGTCGAATTAAAATAAAGTGTTTTTTAGATTCGGCACATGAGTGTACTTCGCTTATTCTTATTTCAATTCCAAAATTAAAATATTTATTTCGCATAGGCTGTTTAGGCCTACGAGATTTCCGAAAGGCATATAACGGAAAGAGATCACAAGAAACTAACCTTTCAATTAAGCATCTTCGAATTAAATAAATAATAGAATTAATACTTAGTTTAAGCGTGCAATGTAGAACACCCAACGTGGGTTAGGTCCGTTAGTGACGCGAAACGCTGAGACAGGGGAAAGCGATAATATCGCTGAGAGCAAACATCTCCGACGAATCCTGTTTCTTAAGATTACTTTTTTAGGGAAAATTTTCTTACCCTCTCTACATTCACTTAGACTTGATTGATAGTAAATTTTTATTCTTCGTCTATATTTTTTTTAAATGTGAAATTTCATCTGAGTTGGAACTAACATTTGGGCAAAAATTTTTTTTTTTTTTGAAATAGCTTCAAAATATAATATAATTGTTCATGTTATGAAAATAAATTTCCGGTTGCTATTTTGGTTATTACTGCTTATAATAAAAAACACAACAAATTTATTACACAACGTTAACTAATTTAAGTTGTTTTTTTGTTGATAGAGCTTCAAAATATGATTTTCCATATCAAGAAAAAAAACATTTCTCTCAATGGTTTCTGAGATACTCAATACAAAAACGAAGAATCTACACAAACAAACTATGCACAATAAAACTTTAAATATCTTTGTTGTAAAATTACGATTGAACGAGTTCAAATAATTATAAGATTCAATCTCCAAAGGCAAGATGCCCTTTGTTGGCGAGTCCTGGATCATTGGAAGCTCCATATTTGTGTAAATCTCTAATATTAATATAAAAATGAATGTTTGTCTGTATGTCCTTTATAGAATCGTAAACTAAGCATTTGAACATGTGATGATCTTTAGCAAAGTTGTTGTGCATGAGCCCACGAAAGTTTCTGAGTTGGTACGACCAATTTTCGACAGACGGCGCGCGGCGCCACTGTCATTTCAATGAATTTCATATATTGCCATGACAGTTCATGACAGCTCACATTGAACAGACAATATTGTCGTCAAATGAACAAAATTAGTTAATATGAATTAAATATTTGTGTAATGTATTTCCTTTAAATTTATTTTAGTTGATGGCGTAGCAACGCGCACAGGGTACAGCTAGTTGATATAATATGTTATAAAGTGGTGAAGGCATATGATTTTAGTTTTTGTTTGTGTATATATGTAGTTGTAGTATGTGTGGCGGTCGATTCCACAGGCCGAAAATACTTATTTAAGAAGATTTGAGGTTTTGACGTTTAGTCTTTCAGTTTCATCTTTCTTGTTTTCTTCTGATTTTTTGATTGCCACAATGCATTGTGATAATTATATTTTTAATCCATTTTAATCTACATTATTATTTCACATAAGTCTTTTTAAATATGTATTGGAGTATGTATTTTGTAAATCTTTATATGGGACCGATATAGTCGTTCACGAACAATAAATTTGATTAAAAAAAAATACAATACTGTAAATCCTACCATGCTAATAGGAGCATGTATCAGCATGGAAATGTATGAAATTTTATCATGACATGACTTATGTATTACCATAATTATTAGAGATGTTCCGACTAGTCGGCCACTAGTCGGTAAAGCCGACTATCCGGCCACTATCGTAGTCGGCGACTAGTCGGCAACTAATCGGTAAAAAGCGCCGACTATCCGGCTTCTTACTTTGTGTCTATTATTATGATATTTGAAACTATCGTCAAACTAGTGAGCTGTAAAACTCAAAAAACTTTTTTTGTTATTTATATTTGTCCACATGTCAGTTTTGACTGAAATTGCAGCGAATCAGCTGTAAACGAAGGAATCCCCTAAACCGTAGCCGGCTTGGCTGATTAGTCGGCCGACTAGTCGGCTTATTTACAACCGACTAATCGGCTAGTCGGCTAGTCGGCCAAAGTCATAATCGGCACATCTCTAATAATTATACAAAGATAAATTTTATCAGATTTCTATATTCTACATAAGGCTTAAATGTATTTGAGTTGCACGAAGTATTAGCTATGATAAACGAGTTTCTTGTTCGGATTTTACGAGATCCCCCGCTCTCTGAAGGCAAAAGGTCTACTCTTAGGTTATGTAAAACGAAATTTATTAAGCTTTATTTCCGAATCATTATTGATCGATAGAAACCTTACTTGCTATACAATTACTAAAGAATTAATTTCCACGAATGATATCGACCTGAAAATTGAATTCATTGAGGGTATATATACTAGAAACACTAATTATATTTTAAAAAATCGATAAAAAAAATTGTATAAATAAAAAAATAAATAAAAGGGCTGTCGAATACAGCTCAACAACATAATATTAAAATTGATACGAAGTTTCAATCATATAAGTTTGGCTAACAAAATGGCTCCCCACAGCCGGTATATTGAAGTGGTTGTCGAAAAATTTCAGGTCAACGGGTCGATTATTGAAAATGAAACGATACCAATTTGAACACGATTCGATGAATACACAATACGTTTTAATTTTTAAAATAACTGCAAATACTTCTTTTTATTTTGAATACTTATTTAAAAACTATATCTAAATATTAATATGGTAGGCAGATGCAAATTCGTAATTTTTCAGGAGGGCGATTTAAAATTGTTATTGTTCATAGTTTGTTTGTGTAGATTCTTCATTATTGTATTGAGTATCTGAAAAACAATTAAGAAAACATTCATGTTTGTTTTTCATTGAGTAGAGAATTATTTATTAACAAAAAAAAAACCAATAAGAATGCCTATATAAAAAATAGAACTTAGACTTGAATCTGTACAAGAATACGCCCATGGGTCAGGTCGAAAATAAATCATAGGAACGGGAGTTTTGGAAACTCAGCCGTCGATCGTGATTGATAGAAAAAAGGCTTTTGGCATTTGTTTTATTATATTTATTTTTTATGTATATCCATTTAACTATTTGATACGTTGAACGACAATTTGTGACTTGTTGATTTTAATCTGCGTTGGTTTTTGTGGAATTAAATTTTATGACAGAGATTAGTGGTTATGTTTTATCTGACCCTGAAACATACATAATATAATTACATTTTAAAAATATCGCGTATTCTGTCACTGTTTACCGCACTATGCCCGCATACGGTATGCGGTAGATCTCTGATACGAATTCCACATAAAATGTGTATTCAAAGAACATTGATAGATAGGAAACAACTGTGAATTATGTTAGGTTATTTGTCAGCAGTTATACTGTAGTAATAAACAGACTGTATGCGGAGAATACCCGCATGCGATATTTTATCGTATTTTACAGGGCTTTATTTTCGTATTTATATTTATTATTATCGTATTTTTTATTTAGGGATATATGCCAAGCTGTTGTTCTCTTCTCTAAAGCTTCCATGAGGCAAATGTCGGTAAACATACAACGAGATAACTGTAGTCGGTGCTCTAAGTAAACATTAACTACGTAATCAATGTGTTAATAGCCAATGTAAAAGCCTTCCCACAACATAAACTAGCACTACTACAGCCTTTAAAAATGAAAAATATATGGTTTTATGTGCGACTCCTTTTCCTGCGAAATAGGTATGACATAATAAAAACAGAATGGATAGACGAACTGAGCTCGATGTGGTCGGATCAAGCTAGTAGGTTATCGAGTACCGGGTTCGTGATTTGTCTGTGATGTCACCTGTCGAATTGGAAGCCTTCGTGCGTTAAGTTTTTTTATGGAATTTTTATTTAGTAAATTTATAGTGGCAGCAAGCGACATTTCGCTATTTAACACTAGAGCTACCAGACGGTCAATGTGACCTATTTTTACCAACCGGTCAAAATAAATTAAAAAAGTATTAAATATAATTCAATAAATTTATTGTAGAATCGTAAAAAATAAAATCGTTTACAAAAAATAATAACTTAAAAGACTTTTGAAGAATTTTTGGTATCGGTCATATTGACCGGTTGGTAGTTCTAGTGTTAATACTATATAGTCGTTTCCACTATGCCAGCTTCGTGATACTAAATATGCTATCCAAGTATGTTGTACTTGAAATCATTTGAAATGGCAGAGTTAATTAATAAATTATTTTACAGTTTACAACTTTCCTGAAAATTATTTAGCATTTTTCGTTTGTTTTTGGTGTACATAGATAATTATACATTGTTTAAATTTCTTAACACTATGACAATTTCTATTACAAACGCAAAAAATAAGAACTGTTTTTATTCATCGCATTTTTTACATATAAGTGTGTCCATCGTACATTTTCCGCAAACAATTTTTTTACATTTAGAGCAAATTTTGTTGGTTTTATTTTCTTTACAGTATCCTATTTGACACCTCTTACGTTGATTAGCATTTATGTTTAGACCTAAGTAAAAGTACCTTTTTGTTCGGCTTGCTTTTATAGACTGTAAGAGTACAATTTTCTGTAGTAAAAATTTTCGATGAAAATCTTGCCATATCATCTTTCTTTTGCTTTGCAATTGGTGGTAACTCTCTTTTATTTGTCCGAATGGTCCCAACTAGCGTAGTTTTTTTGTTAGGAGTTGTATTGCTAGGGATTCGCTTGTGAAGAAGTTGTCTGTGGTCACAGTTCTTCCGCAATCCGTAAATGGCTTGATGAGCTTGAGTACAACATATTCAGAGGGTCTATTTTCATCTTTTCCTAGATATGGAAATGCATTTATGACGTATTTGCTATCGACGTCCGATGCTAACCAAAATTTGTATTTGTATTGCGTAAATCTACATCTTACTGTAGTCGGAAATAGCTGTTCATCTATAGTAATATTACCACCCGGTTTGTAACAGTTTTGGCTGTTCTCAATGAAAATATTCCAAATCGTGGAGGTAGCCACTACACCTGTATCACTAATAAAGCTATCAAAATAAAATATAAACCATTTACTAAACTTTCCTTTTTTGCTACCTTTTTTACACAAAAATATACTTTCAATCTAAAATTTTGATATTTTCTTGAAATTATTCTCAGCTATTTTAGTTGAACTACTTTACGTAATAGTCTTTGCAGAAATGTGCAGATTATCGACTACAATAAGATAATCATTATGTATTGATAAGCTTGTAAACCAAAAAATGTTCTCAGGGTCAATTGACCCGATGTGGTAGACAACGGTATACGACAGGTATTACTCAATATAAACAAAACAAAAAAATATAAAAATAGTATGAGAACATTAGATTTAATTAGTCAGAAAAAGTCATAAAGTTAAATTTGGAAAAATAATAAGATAATACGTGCATTATCAATGCAAAAGTTCAAAATGGGTCAATTGACCCGTTATGGTATGATTAGTGTTAATATATTAATATTTTTTTAATGTATTGTTTCAGGTGCCCTTTACACGGTAGCGATGTCCGTGGAGGGCGGACGATGTTTATATCTTGTGGTGTTACTTGTGAATGCGGTTATTGGTGCTGGAGAAGGTACGTATCTGGAATGATTTACCTTTATCTATTATTTCTGCACCATCTCTGCCTATCTTTAAACTTAAACTTAAATCACTATACCTATCTCCTTCTGAATAATATTTATATATATGTGTATGTTCATTATGTATTTAGTTTACTTATATTTATGCATTTTATTTATCTAAATTGCATTGCCCAATACTATTATTGCTTCTTCTATGACAATTGGTTATATAGAAGAAAATACTTTTAGTGATAAGATCGCCAATTGCTCTAAATCTGTTTCCTATGAATTAATTTGTGTCAGCATTGTTATTATTATGTTTTTAAAGCAATAAAGTGTTTATTATTATTATTATGTTACTTCTGCTTGTCCTGAGCTGACTTAAGCTGCTTGTTAGTCCGACATGTCTTCTTTTTTGGTATTAGCTTGGAAATAACTAAGAAGACTTTTTGACTGTATTTAATGTTGTACAGGTAGCTATATATTTTATATTAATACATATTATTGGACATATACATATATGTTATTAATTTGACATTTATTTTAACCACTGTGCAATGTGATTTATAAATTGTTATTTACTTTTTTTCCTGAGTTAAAACTCAGTTTTTTTTCTTATTATTTTATGTACAGGCTATGATTGACGAGTTTCTCGTAGTATTCTTCTCGCCATTCACCATACGGTAGAGTCTAACGATGAGCAAGTGCACGCTTTTAGTGCCTATGCTAATAAACGATTTTCATTTCATTTCAAGAGTGTTTTAAGGTCTTATTAGATCGGCATAGTAAAGATGTTGCTTATTATCACGCAGAATATTTCTACTTGCCGCGCTGCAATAATAAAGTTAAAGATTAAAAGGAAATGTCTGAAATGTATTCATAAATATTTTATCTTTTGTGTAAAAATGTTTTTGACACCGGAATGTGGCGAGTCGTGTAAGCGACGATTTGTCATTACGGTTTTATATTTAAGGGATATTACATTTTCGACACGGTTTTTTTTTTGACACGATTTGTTACAAATCTCCTTTATGTGCGGCTCTTTGTGAATGTAATGCTGTAGAGTGTAGAGTCATTCTGGTTAAGTGTGTGCACTTGAAAAATTACCTGCAAAGGTTAGAATAGCAAAAATATTAGTGAACTCAATATAAAAACAAAAGATAGTAACAGATTTGTAATTTATATTTGAAATAATGCCAAGGTTTATTCTACACAAAGTAATTTAATTAATTTAAAATATCTTATGCGACTTACTATCAAATTCGATATTTCTATAGTTTTGTAGTTATTAGCCTTGCTGTGACGATGACGGCTGCAAACTTTCGAAAGTTTACGGCTTTAAAAAGTATTTTAAATGAAGGTAGGAAGGTCTTCTTTTGTAGGTATATTATTAGATATTACGAAACATGATATTAAAATAAATAGGATGAAAATCTTGTGACGAATCAGACTGATGATCATTTCTGTGACGAAATGTTATAATACAATATATGTGTATAATGGAGGATGTCATGAAAATACATTTATTTTCACCACAAATGGCGGTCGAAATGATCAATTAAATTTATGGCTTCTCGCAATTTATTTGATTGCGTTTTTGTTTATTTATATGATTTTTATGCGAAATATTTACGCAATGTTTATTTATTCAATTGTTATTTTTGATTAATTACATTATTGTTATTAACTAATTAGGTGTCGATTTTTGAACACGAAATCTTAGTTACGATTTGTTGATATAACAAAGTAAATATTATATTAAAATGAACTCAAACCAATTATTTTGCACGAACTAAACAAATTGTATTTATTTTTTTACGACGCTTCGACAGCTTTGCAGCTACCGTTGTCGCGGTACACTGAATTATTGCTATCAATTGTATTTTAAGTTAAGTTAACAAAACTGTGATCTTCACAATAAAAAATAATAACACAACACAAAACACTTCATTTATAAAAAACAAATATTTAAAAAAAATCATAAATAACTGTAGCTTAGAAAAATACGAAAGAATATTTATGAAACATCGTCAACTTGGGACAAAAATAACATGAAATCGTTTTCTTTTGTAAATAAGTCGACGGGAACATTTTTGTAAAATTAATTAACTAAATTTTTATTCGAAATTTTTCACGATCATTTAACATTTTATTACTTTAATTAGAAGGTTATAAAGTTTTAAAATTCTTAATAAAACGCGAGGATCCTTTTGACTTTCAAACTGGTTAACATAGCGATGTTAGGTTCTGTTCTCGTTCAGAAAATGTTTTAAACATTACTACATAGTAGGTACTACATACTACTACTATACTACATAGTATGACATTCAGATCTGAAATAAATATATTTTTATAATTGCATATCACGGAATCATATCTACAAAATCGCAATTTAAAGTTATTATTGTGCATAGTTTGCTTGTGTACATTCTTCGTTGTTGTATTGAGAATATCAAAAACCACTGAGAAAATTGGATTTTTTTGTTGAATGATGAATTATATTTTGAAGTTATTTCAACAAAAAAAAAATATATGCCAATATGCTAGTTCTAGTCAGACTATGAAATGAAATGAAAATAGTTTATTAGCATAGGCGCTTACTCATCGTTAGACTCTATAATGGCTTCGGAAAGGCGTATGACGAGAATAAGACTACAAGAAACTATGTTAATAGAATCTGATCTTTAAATATAACCCGGGATCTCCGTAAGAGATTGGCATGTTTACCATATAGTATAATTAGAATTAAATATATATATATTTTATTATTTATTTACTTTTAGCAAATGGGCTCCAATAGAGCGCTTTTACTCGTCAATACATATACAAATATAAATGAAATGATTTTATTAATTTAATAATTATTAATTTGATTTAACTGCTGTATATGGGCATTGTCATCCTATTTATATATTCATGTCATCCTATATATTATATACCTAAGGGTAAACATATAAATATTGTATACATATACATGTATATATTTATTCTAAATAAAATGTATAATAAAAATGTAACTTTCATTACTTTTATATAAATATTTAAAAAGTCAATTCTTCCTCGTGGAAAATACGACGAAAAAAAATTGTCAAAAAGTCAGAAATCCATGTTTTATGGCGTGTTTGAAAATTAAGAGTTTCGCCTCGACATTTCTTTTTTTTCTCGTAGCAATTGTTTATTTAATAACCGCGAAGATTGCTTTTAATTGGCTTAGAAATTACAATGTTTTATATTTTGTATAATCTATTTTGTTTACTGTTTAAGTTAGGTTATTTATGTCATAATTTGTACACGCCTTTTTTTTTATTTTTCAAACAATCCTCACTCCTCGCTCCCCAGTATTTACACGTAATTGAAAATTCTACAGTTAAGAGGCCATTGGATAGCGGCTAATAAAACACCATAACAATAAGACCATCATAAATGCATATTACACCCAATAGAGATAATTTCAACACAAACATAAGTTCGAACAAGTCTCTGAAGTATTCACGTGGAATACGTCGTAGTATTCGATCATTGTCTGAATAATGCATCTTACTACCTCGTTACACCTCAAATCCCTTCTGGTTTTATATATCTCTACGTAGATGGATGTTACTGCTACTTGATATATTCAATACCATTTCGAAATTTAAAATATTGATATCCAATTTGTCTACATGAAAAAGAAATTAACACTCTAGTCTGTGGATTAAGTTATAGACTAAATAGCCCTTATTAAAATCGTAATTTAAACTATATTTCTAATTAGATTATTTTTTTTTGTCATTAAATACAATTCCATGTGTCAAATTAAATCACTAAATAATAATTTAATTTCACTAATATATCATGATACATGGAACCTTTACACACTATACCATAGACATCTCTTTTACATACCACAGACAAAAATAATTCTGTTGCTATTTCAACAAATACAATTAAGAAGAGAACAGCACAAACATGTTACAGTCAGAACTGGAATAATTACTTTACTAAAAGATAGTATATTTACAATCGATATTTATTTAACCGAGAATGGAACTCGCGACCTCTGTGAAACAGACTGGCGTAAATTATTCATGTATTATAAACACACGAAGAATTACAAATTAAAGGCATACGACGAAAATTCAGATACCATAATACAATTTTTTTTAATCAAATGATCATTAATAAAAAAAAGATTTATTCAATTGTTCATAGATTTGTAAACTAACCGATTCTAAGCCAAATCCGTCAGAATTGAAGGATTATCGTATCTCTGCTCGTCCGTTTTACCGTCCGAATAGTAAGGATTTTGTCTTTGTTTTATCAAGATTTGTGACCTAAAAAGTGTCAGTGTGACCCATGCTTACCCAAACTTTACTACACGTTCATAGATGGCGTTACAAAAAAGTAACAATACTAAGCTTTTCGGGACTATAATTGAGTAGTATACTAAAGAAATAAAATCAGTGGAATCTACTTATATCAAATAATAGCGTAAGCCTTAATATTAAGATGTTTTAAATTAATTATTACATTACTAATTTTTTATCCTAAAACTTTATAATTTAGACACACATAAATAAAAAAAGATTAATTACAGAAAAAAAAGTACGCATATTTCATAGTTAATTAAAAATTGTAATAAAAAACAAAAGGCTGATAGGTTTCAGTACCTACGCCATATGGTACAAATAAGGTAAAGGACATAAATTATCGGAGAGTTGAGGGCAACCCTTTTGAGCTGAGGATGGTTTTAGGCCCAATTGTAATTAATCCCCGTACCACAACCAACCGAACCTTGTTGAAAATTTTCCGGGTCCTGGATAATGAATTTAGGAGTCTTTGTCATAATGACTGGTTGGATTGGATTTTAATTGATATTGGTCGACTTTATGGTATACGTGCGTTGGTGTAATGACGTACGCCGATTTTGTTAAGTGAAAGCAGGATTTAATTATTTTATAACAATAAAAACATCCAAGATATAGTTGATTAGTCCATAGCAAAAATATGTCTGTCATTAAGTAAAATTAGAAATCAATATATATTTTCTATTGATATGAGAACCCGTTTCACTCAGGCATTAGCTGAGCTAACAGAATTTTGTTCTAAGCTAACGCTTAGTGAGCAAAGCTTAGCTTGAGCGAGTAAAGTACATTTATAATTAAGTTACTTGATATCGATAGAGATTTGAGAGATTTTAACTATTACGCTCGCTCGTTTAAATGTGTTTTTATTTATAAGATATTTATAATAATTCTAATTTATTCTTATTCCAGCAGGTCCTACATCATCAGCGGTCCATCCGACGTCTGCCAAGGAGCCTGTGATTATTAAAGCTCATCAGGATAATGAGTTGACCGTGACATTTCCTCCCCTAGAAGACCTTTTCAGTAGTGACACACCTGAAAAACATTTTGGCACTGAAAACAATACAGTTGTAACGTCACAGACTGGTTCTACGGCTCTACTGCCTTGTGTTATACATAATATTGGAGATGGAATTGTGAGTATTGGGAGTTATTTTGTGACCACTATTTATTGTAGTATTGTCTGTTGAACATAGTTGAAGTCCATGAGTACATAGTAAGTCAATATTAGCAAGGTAACAATCTAACGCTTACTTAGGATTTACCCATACAATGCTAATGGTTAGTGACTTTATATTTTGAAAATCGATGTAAATTGTTATAAACAGTTCAAGTCTCTAATTTGGGACTTAAAACTAGGTCTTATAGGGACTTATTTTTAATGTATGTACACAACGTTTTTCCTATATCATATTACTCTAGTTACATAAATAAAAATAACTAAAGTTTAAATATTTAAAAATGGAATAATATTGTTTCAACACTTTCACAAAAGTTCAAAACTCAGTAATAATATCGTCATTTATAAACCTTCCCTCTGCATTGTTCTAAATACAGACACTTACTTCAATATACCAGTGCTTTATTACTCAGACAATAAGGTTTATTTGAATACAACCTTCATTTCAAGCCTTAACACAAAAGTTCACATTTATTTTCGTATCCCTGTAAATGCTATTATGAGCTTAAAAATAAAGAGACAACAGCTTCCTGTTGACAACAAGAGATTCCTGAAACGAGCTAAATGCTCTGTAAAAGACTCGTCTACCCCTATTCTCAAAAGGAAAATTCCCTTTGAAGATAATAATTTAAACTGAAATAATAATTAATTTTGTTGTCTAATATACTGTGTGAATGTTTTTATAGTTATTAAGTAGTACAACATAAGAAAAAATATATGAATTCATTTCAATTCAAAACACAAATTCTTTATTGAACAATTATGATCTTGATGTAGCTTAATTTTCTTACGAGTAGCCATTAGGAGTTGAAGAGATCGAAGTGTTAAAACAAAATAAATCAAGCTATTTAAGCTTCCTTGTAAACTAAACTAAATTGCGTGATTAATACAATACTATTCTATAATAAATAAACAATTAATTCTAACACCGATGCTTTCTTTTAAACATGTAAAATTAAATGCTTTTGCAAATATTTCATTACAAAAGTTGATTAGCTCAGCGAGACCCGCACGTCAGCGAAAAGGTTAAAAGCAAAGAAACTATTTAATTACATTCGACAGTATTCGTGAAAGTTACAAATTGACTTTAACAAAAGAGACTTGAATAATAGAATTCACTTTTAACTTATATTTAGTCGTATAGAACTAGTTTCTTTTTTCTTTTTTAGTCCAGTTAATAGTTTGAAATTGGAGTAAATTAATTCTGTCTGTACTTCAATTGAAATTTAAGCTTTTATTTATTTGCGTTCTTCAATACCAGTAACTACAGCCTGTATTATAATCAAAGCACTCGTAACAGGTGTGCACCATTAGATGATAATTTACAAAAAAAAACACAGTCAAATATAACAAAAGAAAAAAAAACAATCAAAAGTAGTGTCATAATGTAAAGCTAAAAATAGATATAAAATATGATTTAATTTAGTTATATATAAAATTTATAAACAATAGAACTTTCTAATGAAAAACTTGTCTCAAATTTCAGTTTACTAAAGTGTCAGTTTACAAAAAGTCTGGAAAAATACGTGTCACATATTGTTATACGTAAGCGCTTGACGAAGCATAGTTGGCTGAACAAAAAAAATCAGTCGAGCATTAGAAAATTGTTCAGTCTAAGCGACAGGTGTAGAGGTCATGAGCTCCATTTTTGTTACACTCGAAAACAATTGAATTAATTAAAACAAACAAATGTTTTTTTTTTGTTTTCAAAGAAAAAAAATTAAATCTCACTTGCATACACAAATGTATGTTTTATTATTACTAACTTTTGGAATAACATAATAATAATACTTGGTGTAATAATAGATATGAAATTCGCCATTTAATATTATTATATTATTAACACCAAATTTCAGAAACGGGTCACATCGCAACACGGGTCACAAAATAAGGTCACACAGAGACAAACATTAAACGACCCATATAGTAAAACGTCTTCATTTTATTTTTAAATATATTCAAATTTCACTGCGATAATGCGAGAATATTATTCTGTTATAGCACTTCGTAATAATTTATGATTAATAGCAATTTAAGGACGACGTGGAGGGGATTATGAGGGCTCTTTACCAACCATTGTTTTTTTTCTCTGAAGAGCTCTTGATTTTTACAAAATACATTCTTTAGGGAAATATGTGTAAAATTTATAATAGATATTGTGCGCTTGTCAACAAAAAACGAACGTGTTGGAGATTAATGAATGAATACAGGGTGTTTTTTTAAACAAAAGGTTAGATTAAAAATCTTTTGTTTTTTTTTTTGTTGTTCCCATACAATTCTATATTTAGTAATAATTTCATTTTTTACGAAACATTACGTAATCTTTAGTTTACGAACGTTTAATCTCAAGTCTATGCCTGGAATTCCAACAAATGCTTGTGTTTATTTTTAAATTATGGCGCATAAAAATTGAAATGATTATTTGTTTTTTCTAATAAAAAGGACTTTTCACGACTTTTTACCGCGTTATTTTTTATTATTTTATCAAATTAGTTAAATCATGTTCATCAATGTCAATTAGTTAAAATTAAAAATAGTATTCAATTAAAATTAATCGAGTGAAACTGAATTATAACATTTTTAAAAAACCTGATTGGTCGATAAAATTCGTTATTTGCGCTTCGATCGTTCGATATCTACATATGTAAAAACCGCTACATACAAAAATAGATCAATTTTCGTATTAAAAAAATTGGACATTTTATGTTGAAATTTACCCGAGATTTTTTATGTAAAAAAATAGATTTCCTTCCTCTCTTCGTGTTTATTCTAGCAATAACAGAATTAAAGCGACCTTCAAAATTAAACCCAAGTTTAATTTCACATCAGACGAATTTCCTATTCACTCAATAATATTGTTTTTAGTAAAGGTATTCAAACCGTTAACTAAAAAGTTAAAATCCAACTTGGTAATTTAGATAAAACACGTTGAAGGTTAAATAACTTTTCCTATGTAAATATTCGGGTCTTTCGGGCCCCCAAGTTCAAAGTAAGGGTTAGATATTTATTCATTAATTTAATACACACGGGTCCTTTTCCCTGCAATTATAAGACCATGAAGGGTTTGACCTGAAATTCAGTAAGACCCGACAAAATAATTTTGCCCATTTGCAAAAAGAAATGACGTCATAATAACGATTTTAGTGTTTTTTTTATTTAACATTTTAAAAAATGTGTTTTAATTTTTCACGTGCTTTTATAGCTCATATCATATATAATAAATATAATCATAATAAATACGTATAAATGAACCAAATTTTGGCCATTTATAACATTATTTAATCACAGTTATTTGAGAACTATAAACGTAGGTAGAAAGTAAAAATAACAATCATAAATGTACAAAGAGATTTTTTTTTTCTTTTTTATTGATAGCCCAGCATATGACCGCACTCTGCCTGATGTTAAGCTAGAGTGCGGTCCATGAGTGGAGACAACTGTTACCACAGACAGATGTCCGCGCGCAACAGTCGACTCCACTATGCCGGCTTGAGGAGACGAATTAACAGGGCACACTCCTCTCATTATCCCGGCTACTTTCAAGCTGATCCTAGGTCACTTCACGGGTGTTTTGCTTGAAAGTGGTGGTACTTCCCCAGGACGACATACTGGGCTAATGCCATCATCAGTCTGCCTACCACTCTTTAAAAAAAAATTAAATAAGAAAAAACAAAAATAATAACAATAATAAAAATAAAATAATAACTTATAATTAAAAATCGTACTATTATATCAGTTGTTTAATGACTCAATAATATATTGTGATAATAATAATAAATACAAGAAAGAAATAGAAAGGACCGACGCGACACCTTTTAAGGCATAGAAAACTATTTATTATAAATTAAGTATAATACATCATTAAATCAAATTAACACATTATTTTAAATGATTTTAAAGATACACACATATTATTATTTAGGTACTGTTTGGAATCAATGTATTTTATTAAATATTATGTGGAGCTAGCTATACATATACTATAGTAGTTTTAGGGTGTACGCAATATAATGAATTGACTATTGGAAAGTTTCCTTCAAGACAAATTGATGAGCCCACATAACTTTCATTTACACAAATTGCTGAAAACCGGGTCACGTGTGTCATAGATTGATGTGACGTGCTGAAGTTGTTTACAGAATATACTTACATATATGTGTATCTCAATTGTTTGTGTGAAAATATATATTAAAAACCTTTTTAAGAAAACTGATGGATGGTGGTGATACCATTTTCAAGTCTAGTCGTGATTCAATTTGTATGTGATAACAGATGTCTCCGCTCAAGGACCACACTCTAGATCAGTGTTTCCCAAAGTGGGGCCCACGAGTTTAAACCTTTCGTATCGGTCCATTTAAATGCAATGCTAGATTTCAGTGCCAAATTTAACGAAAAAAGCAAATTCTTAATAATTGTGGCAAATAATAATTATTAGGTATAATTTCACTTGATGAGACCAAAATATCAACTGGGTGTTATAACAATTTTAGAAAGACTTAGGTGGGGCATGACACAAAAAAGGTTGGGAAACACTGCTCTAGATTAACATCAAGCGGAGTATCATATGCTAGGCTACTACAATAATCATTTTTTACTGAATTTGATTCTTTGTATTTATTTGAGAATTAATAACTCCTGTATGCTACGGATTTACGTGATCGAAACAAATATTGATTTATTAATATGTTATAAGTATGGTATTATTGTTTTAGATCTGGGTATCATTTGTTTTTATTTTTTATTTATTAATAATTATTTTGTATTTATTTTATTTATTTTTGTTTTGCCTAAAGGCATTAAGTTCGCCTCTTGTGATTTTTGGTACAATAAAGAATTTATTATTATTATTATTTTGTCCTTGCCCTGATGTTCTTAGCACTGGTTTGCTGCCAGCGTATTGTATGTAAAAAAGTGCATCTATGTTGTGAGATTTTGTCTGGTTGTAATAAGCCAGATAAAATCTTTGAATTCAGTTCTTATGTATGAACAATGTCTTTGTTTCCAGGTGTCCTGGATAAGAAGAAAAGACTATCATCTGTTGACTGTTGGCCTAACTACGTACAGTTCAGATCAAAGATTTCAAGCTATACATTTGCAACATTCTGAGGTAAATACGATTATAGGTACCTATATATACTAACATTGATATATCTAAAAATAATTTTATATTGAAGCAAAATATCTCTTAATTCTACTATTTATTTAATTCACTTATAACTTTTCTTCATAAATATATGTATGTATTATGTAGATTTAGTTATTATTTTCTTTTCATTGCACCAAATATCACCGCTCACATCGACAAAGGTTAACTGGTAGATAATGCCGACGACATTAAGCTCGCCTATGTCAAAAAATTATTTATTTATTTTATAAACCTTGTAAGAGATGCGTAGCCGTTATTAACTATCAAACGGTGTTGCCAATAGAATTGAAAAGTTTTCCCTGAATTATCATAATACCTAATTTTTTTTATAAATAAATATTATCCTAAAACACGGAGAATAGGAGCAATGATTGTAATGGCAACACTGAATAAAAAATATTTAGTTTTTTATTTAAATATTTTTATATAATTATTATATGAACATTAAAACAATATATATACTTATTGAAATTCGTTAATTGAATGTATCCAAGAGATATGTTGAAGAAGTTAATATTTGTCCAATATAAATTTATGAAGAAAAACAGATCAAAGGATCAAAGTGCATAAAGGAACAGAGACAACTACATAAAAATATCTGCAAATTCGTTAAATGTGTGATACACAAACAAACAGCGACATCTAGTAGCGTATAGTGAAATCGTCACAATATTTTCGTTCTCAAATTTAAATTTAAAGTTTAAGACATGTTTGTTAGTTTTCCGTCCATTGTTTCAGGACTGGACATTGAAAGTTCGCTTTGTCCAGAAACGAGACGCCGGCATTTACGAGTGCCAAGTTTCTTCACATCCGCCGACAAGTATATTTTTACGTTTAGATGTAGTCGGTAAGTGAATCGTCACTTATGTATATTATAGTATATTAGGTAGCATTGTGTTCAGAGTTTAAAGTTAGTTCTGAGTTTATAGAGTAAATAATATAAATAATTTGAAAAATGTTATATATAATACTCTGATCCCAAATTAGAATATCAAAAGCCTATTATATATAAATATATATACTATTTTTGATAAACTTTATTTCGATGTTTCGACAGATTTGCAGCTATTCGTCTAGCTATAACCACGACGGTTGTAAAATTTAAGAAGTTTTGGGTTAAATTAACTAATATAAACACTGTTATAAGTTGCTTTTTTTAATCAATAATTAAATAGATGTTTCGATTGGGTGAGGAGTACGAAACCGTCACGTGACAGAGTGGTCCGCTAACCACTATGTCACAGGGTCACTAAAGGCATTAACAACGAGTCAAGATTTATAGAAACCGCAATTTATATTATCGCCCTACCCTACGCTATATAACTGTTTATTTAGCATTGATATATCTCCTGTTACCTCTTGTAAACAAATATTCAGGAAAAAGAAGCACTTGAAACTTTTAAGTAATAAAAAAACTGAAAGTTCAAGAGGTGTCGGGATTTTTTTCACAATAATATTCCAATAAGTATGAAAGTTTAACCTAAAATAGTCTGTAAAGTTGCTTACAAAAGGATTATTTTCCTATCAACAGAAGCCAGAGCTCAGATATCTGGGCCAACCGAGAAGTATCTCAAACCGGGGTCGACGTTGAAACTTCAATGTTCAGTAGTGCATACAACCGAAGCGCCAGCTTTTGTTTTTTGGTAAGAATAACACATATATTTATTTAAACATATATATATTTATATATCTATATTTCAACATTTATTTTAAAATATATCGCCGCACAGCAAACAACATTTTAGCTGATTTTATAGGGGAGTATAAAGTGTTTTTAAATTTGAATTCTAGAGTCTTGACAAATATGGAGACTGGTGTTTGAATTAGGTATTGGACCTAACAGGACACTAATACTCTCAGATTATATAATTAATTTGTGCATATTATATTCATAGTCTAGTTCAGCGGTCTTAAACCTTTTTGGCGAAGGAAAAAGCCTTAATATAATTATAAAAACTGATTTATATGTATTTATGATTAATCATATTGCAATGTAATATTACGTAATATTTAGTTAGAATATTCTTTGGTAGGTATTTTTTGCAGTATTTTAGCACTAGGGTTCCGCGGAACACACTTTGAGAATGGCTAGTCTGGTTATTCTTAAAAGAATTTCAGCGCAATATTTACACGAACAAAATTTTAATTAAAGCTACTATCTTTAACTTAACTCCAGTTAGTTGGGCTACTTCTCACAGGCCACATTTCATCGGAATTTGTTGCCAATGGCCAGCAGGATACGTTGCCAAAAAGCCTTCTTGCCAGAAATTTGTTACGGTTTTACCTTCCACTAAATATATTTGTGGAATAAAATTAGGATTTTGTGAAATTGGGCGTTTTATTAGATTTGACATTTGGATACAAGAAAATGTTTTCTTTTTGCGACTATTGGGACATGGAAAACGTAACTTACATAACTTAGTGCGTGTTAAATTAGCGAAGTATATAGAATCAGCGTACTACAGATTAGAATTAATTTTTTTATAATAATATTATATTTATAATATGGCGGCGAAATATTCCTATGAAAATTGGTATCCCAGAATGAAACTGGTCCCTTTCATAGGATATTTTTTATATTAAAAATTCTACTCTTTTTAACAAGAACTATTAAACGGTAGTCTGAAAAACATGGAGTTAAAAAGCGAAATGATAATCGCAGGGGAAATTAGTTCGGATCCTTTTAATTGTTATAAAAAATCCTCGCATCTCTGACATCGTCTTTACTGACAACGTTTTTTTTGTGTTTTCTATACTACCTTATGTATTTTTATTATACAAAGGATAGTAGATAGAATGACTTTTAGTTGTAAACAGACAAATGCATGCATTTCAGATATAGAATGTTTAAAATATAAGTTTTATTCGTAATGTTTAATTAGCAATTAATTATTGTTGCCAGGTATCACAACAGTCGTATGATTAACTACGACGCAGAAAGAGGCATCAATGTGACAACGGACACAGCCCAAAGAGTGTCCGACCTCCTCATTCCAGCCGCTAGTTCCTCACACGCCGGCAACTACACATGTGTCCCAAATAACGCTGTACCTGCCAGTATATACGTCCATATTTTTAATGGTAAGTTTGTTATAAATAAAATGTCCTAGAGTCTGGCAAGGGAGAATTAGCAAAATATAACGAAACGAGCACATTCGACTGTTGCACGCGGACATCTGTCTGTGGTAACAGTTGTCTATGCTCATGGACCGCACTCTAGCTTAACATCAGGCGGAGTGTGGTCATATGCTGGGCTATCAATAAAAAAAATTGTGACAGTTCGCCTAACTCAGGGGTCGGCAGACTTATCAACCAGATGAGCCGAATATTAAGTTTGCAGATTTTCCCATGCCTTCAGAGAGCCGCAACATGAACTTTATTATATACTATTGTATTGTAAGAAGAGCCAGATAATCCTATGCAAGAGCCGTATGCGGCTCGCGAGCCGCGGTCTGCCGACCCCTGGCCTAACTCAATACAACTTGTGTTGCCATCTTAAAAATTTGAAGTAAGCTAAACTCGAATGAATGAAAAAACAATTGAATGAATATCAAAAATATTAATCCACAAATAACAAGGATTGATTCATTCGGGATACTTCGGCAGTTTTCGATTATTTTCCGAATGAATCGTTTATTACCATGGTATATAGTAGATAATTTGAGCTTTGTTTTTCGTTATTAAACATGAACAAATTCAACATTGACAATGTACTTATAGCCATACTTTTCTCCCATTTTAGAAATGTAATTTAATGTAGTGACGTTTGTATTTATTTCATATGAAATATTTATAAAAGATACCACCAAATTTGAATATTTTTAGAAAATAAAATTGCCAATTATTTTTTTAACTATTAGTTAAAGATATTTTCTAATACTTTTTTTTAATAGGGCGTGACCCCTTCTATCTCCAGTTTTCGTTTGATCGATTTGTATATATACATCTATAAAACAATAGATCCAACAATAGTAATTGATCTTATAACGTCCCGCCTTAGTAATCCTTTCAGTAAATTATTTAATAAAGCAGAAGTGAGATGACCCTCTTGTGTTTTATTCAGGTGAAAATCCAGCAGCGATGCAGTCATCAGCGCCGAATTTTTGGAGCTGTAACTTCGCCTGGAGATACTTCCTTTTACCAGCTATTACATCACTAAATATTATCAGGCGGTGACAGTAAAAAATATTTATAGGTTTTTATGGGAATTACTATAACGTGAGAATATTATTTTTATATACTTAAGTCTAGATTCATATGTCAGGTTTATGTTATACATGACATGTTCATTGTAATATATGAAACTATATGGAATAACTTACATAATAACTAACTGACATGCGTACATGTGTCAGTTTCATACATTTGCTCGTCACGTGAATTGAATGTCGTAAATTCATATTTGAAACATTCTAGACGTGTTTAGTCTAGCGTTTCATATATACCTGTCTAGAAATTGTTCAATTTTGAATTTATATAAAGTTTTTATAGAAAATCCATAATTACTACACAATTTATAAGAAAATACATTCATATCAATGTTTTTTCTTTTTATATGTATTAAAATCCTTAATTTTTTTCGTGCAAAAATTTATTCATTATTTACATAAATCTTAAAAATCAATAGGTTGTATTCACATTGAGTTTATTATGATAATCTGTAAATATTACTATAATTGTAAATTCCAAAAAGACGTATAATATCAATGTGAACGCACCTTACACCAAGGCGGTAAGTTATTTTTAAAATATTTTTTTATACTATTAATAATGTATGTCATATAAAAATATATATATTAATATAATTGTATAACACGACGCTGTGAAATTGATTAAATATATGAAAATATATATTATGTATTTGTTATCATAAAACATTAAATTTGGGTCTTTGTTTATGTCATAAGAACAGTAATAAAGGCCCTTTTAAATAAATACTTTGATAGTAATATCAGACGTTATTATTAATTTTGGTAGTAAACTATATTTTTTTTAGTCCTCAACAAGAAATAGGGCCATATAATCAAGCAATGATTGAGATTATAATTAAACACGATATAGGATGTATCAAAAGAAAGTTTATATTTGTTTAGTAAAAATATAAACTTTTTTTAAGACATCCTATATTCAGACCGAATTCCGAGCAGTGGGCTTATCACGAATTTTAGTCTGGCTTTCGAACCGAGTTCGCTTCAAGCGATTTGTATGGAAATTTGAGCAGCGCCACCGCGTGCGGATTTGGAACTACAATATTTTAGATACTTTTTGTTAATTTTCAAACGTCTCGATCTTTCGTTCATTTGATAGATTGCTGGTGCTCGTTAGTCGTTAGTAAAAATTCATGATCCCGATTGCTAACGGATCCGTTTTACTTGTGACAGCTCGATTCGAAAGCCAGACTAAATTCGTGATAAGCCCACAGGTCGCTGTCGCTGTGGTCGATATCGGAATTACACTTTTGTTTTACGTTCTAAATTCAAATATAATATACATCACCGAAAACAAGTGTAATATATTCGTGATAACAAAGCTCATGTAAAACTATAAGATTGTTAATAATTGTATATAGTTATTAGTTTTAAGTGAAAATCAAACTAAATATAAAATTGTTCATTTTAATTTGGTATTTTATTCGTCGAAACAAACATCCAGCACCCATGGGCGTAGCCAGCCATGGGCTCAGGGTAGGGCAGCAGTCTAAAATAATATGTAACTAGCAAACTATATCCGCTGTCTTACCCCGGTTAATTTTTTTTGTGTTTACTGACGACTATCGAGTGTGAACTTTCTTACGGATTTTAAGTATTGTAGTTAGTACCTCGATAATCAAGTTTTTTAGGTTTGATAAGGTACCTTACAGGTCAGAGCCAGGGTGGCTGCGCCCATGCCAGCACCAAACAAGCAGACGCAGATCAAATAACTAATTTCTAATTTCATTTATTTCAACCGGGTATCGAACCCAGAGTCCTGTACTGTTGCATTATGAAAAAAATACAATATTATACATGCTTGGAGAACTAGATATTTTATACTATAGCTCCCTAATAACTTCCAATACTCTCTTACCCAACGTTTGCGTCAATTCCGCTGTCAATTATGGTAAAATCCGAATGAAAATATGTCAATATTTTACAAAGAAACATAATGACAGGCGACTTATCTTTACCGACAGAATTACTTTTAATTTCAACCAAAAAAATATATAGTAACAATTTTATTGAATTTACTCGAAGAGACTTTTTTGTATTACTTAGTGATGACGTCACGAAATTTGTAAACAAAACACTAACGCCTCTTCATTAGTAGCTAATCCTTATGGCGAAGCATTTTATTTATTTTTTTGAAACTATTGATTATTCAGGCTTAGTTTAGGCTGCTAGTGTGAATTTTAACATTGAAAATGCAATTATTTCGGAAACGTCAACTGCCTTTTTAGTTATGCGTGCTACCGATAGGTTCGCATTGATTCACTCCAAATAAAAAATACTTTTTACACTGAGAATTACTTGAGAAGGTCATATGCGGCAATAAATTACTTTAAAAATGACAAAAATCTTGGTATAAAATTATTTTCATCTGATAAGTGTGTTTTTGTTTTTATGAGACATAAAAGTGGATGGTAACCACAAAATCATTGTGAACACTAAAATGTAATTCTTTCAGGTAAGTCACTCTGGTGTTACCACTCGCTGGCAATTCCCAAAAAGGCATCAAATGAGTTTGAACTATATAGAGTTGCTACAACTTTATAACAGGTCATTTGACCGTACTTCGCCGGGTATTATGAAAATTAATTCAATATAGCGAAATGATTGCCGCAGATAGGTATTTCTTCGTCTTCATTGTGTTCTCTTTGACATAACTTATTTGTAAACTAGATGAAATCGGATCACTATAAAAAAATATGTATAATAATGTCTTAGGGTATTTTCTTCAGGATCTCTTTATAAGGCTTTATTTAAAAATCTCAAAAACCTTATTAGATTCATATTAAATTTACCTAATTTTAAAAAAATGAATATGTATGTTATTTCAAAAATCTTGATTTCAGCAAAATGTAGCTTTCAGGATATCTGAAAACGCGATAATAAACCACATAAATCTTTTAATATGCATTATCTGTGTGTAGTATTTGCTCTATATAGATCCACACTAATACCCCAACGCCATCTCTAGGGAAGCTTTACCTTTCAGCGCTTAACCCTTAAGGGGGGATCTCTTACACTTGAATAATATGTCCCTACCTACAAACCGCTTGACTTTTATTGACGGTTCTTCACGAAAATCATTTTCACTTAAAATGTCAGCTTTTAACACTTCTTTTCCAAATTATTTTATTTTATTATTTGCATAGAATTAATTTTAATTACCTTAATTTGATATTTAAGACTTATAATATTAAGGGGTCCTACTAACATAGAACTAATATTCTCTCAATGGTTTCTGAGGTACTCAATACAACAATGAAGAATCTACACAAATAATCTATGCACAATGACAACTGTCGTCGACAGAACAGAGGTTACGGTGGCAATGTAAATAATGTATATATTTTAATATAAATAAATGTCAATTTTAAATTTAAAATGAAAGAACCTCTGCGAGGGACGAACGAATGGGGATTACGATGTTGGTTGCGAATGGGAACAGATGTTTGTGATTAGATTATAAGGGTAATATAATAGTGTAAATACAGGTTTAACACTAGGTTTACGGACGTTTTCTATATACCTACTACTACTAAAACGCGTCAATTTGACGCATATCGTAGCGATAGGTATACCACATAGACAAGTTCAGTAATTCAACACTTTTAAAGAAAATAGACTTCAATATATATTTCCCTCGATCAATGAATAAAAGTCAAACAAAGAGATAAAATAAAAATTTAAACAGTTTTTGGTAATTTTCTGATAAAAGTCAAAATGCGTCAAATTGACGCGTCCCGTAAGCCTAGTGTTAAAGAGTTTCATTATAAAAAATACAGTCCACTGCTCCATTGGCTACAACAACATTAAATCTCTCTTATAAAATTACGATTTTGTATAAAAATAAATAATAATAAAAATAATTCGTGTTTACTCATAATTAGGGCAGATCATCATAGAAAATAAACGATATATTAATCCGAATAAAGTCGTTTTAAATTGAATGAAATTAAAAAAAAAACATTACTTTCCAAATTAGGACGACCTGTATACATTCATTACACTAGATAAAATTTAAATAAATACTGTACTATACATTGCTGCTTTTAATGAACGATAAAAAGAAATAACTATAAGAAAACAAGCAATGGATCGTATTGGTATCTATATTAATTCATTGAAGAACCTCAAAGGCCTTTGACGTAATCAATGAAATTAAGTGCGTTTGTGTTGTGGGTCTAGAATCTAGACCGATGACAAGACCTACTTGAATTTCTAATTAACATTGTTGGTAATTGATTTTGTATGATATGTTATTTGATTAATAAAATTGCTTTGGTAAAAACGCGTGAAAGAGAAAGGAGATTCTGGTAAAGTTTGGTATACAATACATATAGTTGAGCAATAATCTAGTATCCCTACTAATATTATAAATGTGAATATGAGCTTGTTTGTTACGTTTTCACACAACAACTACTTAACCGATAATCATGTAATTTTGTACACATATTTTTGGAGGTACTAGAAGTAACATAGGATACTTTTTATTAAAGCCTTTTGCTCTTTCTTTTCTTCTGTTCTTCTTTATGTGTATTATTTTGTTGCAATAAAGTGTTATTATTATTATTATTATACAAAGCGACAAGTAAAAGTTTTCTTTAGAGCTTACTTTTTAATAATAATATAAAATATTATTAATAACAATAAATATGTATTTTTACATAACAAGAGATGAAGGTCACAGAAGGAAGCAGGTAAAGGGGGTTGACTCCCTGCGGAATCCTATACGAGGTTTACTAGAAAGTTGTTGACACAAATAAGAAGTTATTTAACGTTTTTAGTCACATATGAATATATTTTTAGTAGTTATATCTGCGGTTTAACTAATTTGAAAGTGTTTTTGCGGAGCTTTTAGTAGAAGTAGCCGAGATAACGAGAGGAGTGTGCCCTGTTAATTTGGACGGAGCACATTCGTCTCCTCAAGCCGGCATAGTGGAGTCGACTGTTGCACGCGGATATCTGTCTGTGGTAACAGTTGTCTATGCTATACTATGTCTATTAATAAAAAATAAAAAACTTTTATACCTATAGCAATGATGTCTACTTCCAGAAGTCGTATCAGCTATACAATAAAACAAACAAAAATTACGGGTATAAAATTGTAACTATAGCTTTCATAGTACACAAAACTTAACCAACTCAGCGAATATATGTGAAAGGTAACTAATTAACAAAGTTTAAATGGATTACCAATACCAATTACACGCGAGCTGATTACAACTTGTATGCTTTTTCATTAATAATCTACAAACGACACCTGAAGGCAATTTCATGTTAACAGACATGCTTACGTTGCGTTTTAAATTATACTATATATAGCTGTCTTTAAGTTAACGGTTAGAAAGCCTCCTGATTCAAGCTCATAGGCTGTATTTCAAGTATAAATATTAAATAATATATGGCAATTTATGTTTACCCATAGGTATATAATATATAGGATGACATGAATATATAAATAGGATGACAATGCCCCTATACAGCAGCTATTCTTCTACATCATAGTAGATTTATTATATATTATTATGACATTAGTATATAAGTGGACAATGCCAGTATACAGCAGCTAAATCAAATTGATAATTATTGAATTAATAAATTTATTTCATTTATAATTTGTATATGTATTGACGAGTAAAAGCGCTCTATTGGAGCCCATTTGCTAAAAGTAAATAAATAAAAAAAATATATATAGTTTTTTTTTTTGTTTCATTCAATTTCAATGTTCAAGCGGAACACCCTTGAAGTGACCTAGTCGCGTTTCAGGATCAGCTTGGAAGTAACCGGGATAACTGTGGTAACAGTTTTCTATGCTCATGGACCGCACTCTAGCTTAACATCAAGCGGAGTGTGGTCATATGCTGGTGTATCAATAAAAAAATAAAAATAAATTTTCACTGAAAATTACAAATTATCCCAATTGATATTCTATTTGTGTGTATATGTGCTAACGTATTTAACTACCTTTTTAAACTGTCTACTAATGTCCATTTTGTTAACTATGAATAACCTAGGTGTCTAGGGTAGGTATAACCCCAACAATTCATGCTAATGTCAGGTGTGAAGATGAATGAACTCTTTATCTGTATCGCGTTGATGACATATCCTTGTTTTGGATCCACACTATGAATATCTTAACATCTATATAAATCTTTCAATAGGTACTTATAATACATGTAACTGAAAATGATAAAAAGAAAGAGATTGGATTGAGTAAGAAGGTTCTTAATGTACATCAATCAATCTATGCTAACATTATCAAGAGGAAAAATTTGTATTTTTGTATGTATGTTTGTAACGAATTGACTCAAAAACTAGTGGACCGATTTAAAAAATTCTTCCACAATTTGAATGCTACATTATGACTGATCAATATAGGATATATAAATTACAGTAATACCCCGCTTTACGCGACCCCGTTATACGCGGTTTCACTATTCAAATTTCTCAATTGCCCCGGATTATGCGAAATAGTGCGTATAAACATAATGTAGTCATCAACTTCTCTATGGTCGCGGGAATTTCAGTTAACGCGATTTTTTCCGGAACGTATCTCCCTCGCGTAAAGCGGGGCATTACTGTAAAGGAAAAAAATTGGCAGGGAAGTAGTTTATAGGATTTTGCGACAGATGTGTGATAGGCATTTTCTGTTGACTGAAATGTGAAACATCGTTAAACTTCATAGTACTTTACCTCATTATTTTTACGCGAACGAAGTCACTGGCAACAGCTAGTTGTATATAAAATAATAACAAGACAATACAATAAATTAGTACACTATTGTTTGATACAGAACAATGTTCAAATCTCGAGATGGAAATGATCAAATTGCTTCCAGATAATCAGTGCTGATTGTCTTTGTTGTTTCCATGCGTAATTACCGTACAGTTTGATAGAAATTCAATGTACTGCAGAGCTTGTAGTGCACACACCATATTGGTATTAACTAACTCGAATTGTACAAAACTAATAAACAGAATGAAACGTTGTCAAATTTAAAGAGCAGAAAGTTAAGCCGAATTCAAGACTTTATTTAAAGAAGAAGTCAGTCGAGAAGAAGCCATTAAATAAAGTTCTAACTAGATTGTAACGTTATCTTTTGTTTTTTTTTTAAATATAATTCCTTGCCGCTGATTTTTCTAAATTGTTAAAAAATGATTTAGACTTAGATATATGTATATGGGCTACGAGCTCAACAAACAAAATATATGACAAGTCTTTAAGAAAAGAAAAACATTAACTTTAAAAATTAAATCTAGACCTTACAATAAACTTAATAATAATAATATAATGCAAATAATATAATAAAAATTAATTATTATAAGGTAAAGGACTAAGTTTATTAACTGGTCTTTGAACCATGCTTTTCTGAGTTCGAATGGTAACACAACGGACGATACCGTCTTTACCAGGATGAATTTTTA
>JAPWLS010000106.1:0-14443 GCA_028551675.1 Tineola bisselliella
AGATCACATTCTTAGCTTCAAACGTTCATATGAATCACCTAGTATAGTATATCGAAGTAAAAGTGCAAAATTATTAAGATTTGCTTTTAGTGGTCGCTTTGATGCCCATTAATGTAAATTACGCCGCTTTTCAAAATTCACGCCGACAATGTTCAGGGAACGAAAATAACAGATTTTAATGGTGTGATAAGAAAATAGGGTTTATATTGGTAGGGGGTGATGTAGTGTGTGAATCGCGAGGTCATTGTGTTTTTGGACAAAATTCCTATTAGAAAACACGCTAAGGTTTTTTAAAGGTTTCACGTTAACATTGTAGCTCATAGAGGCTTATGTATTTATAATAGCGAGCCTTTATTTTTATTTATTTACTTTTAGTAAATGGGCTCCAATAGAGCGCTTTTAGTCGTCAATACAAATATAAATGAAATAAATTATCATAAACAATTTGATTTAGCTGATGTATAGTGGCATTATCCACTTACATACTAAAGTCATCTATAAAAGTGAAACAATCTATCAGTTTTCTTTACAACTACACCCTTGGAGACTATCACGATAATTTGGAGGAATGTCCAGCCAGAGGCAAACGCTGTAGGTTATGCGGGAAGAACAACCACTTCTCAAAAGTGTGCATTAGAAGCGGCAAAGCAATGCATAAATAGTTTCGAACGAGACGCCTAGCACGACACAACACGTCTAGCGAATCTAGCAACAATGAAAGCAACCAAACGTATCCAGCGAATATTCGATTGGAGACATGGTCTGGGTTAACAAATCTATAGGAAAAGGCTCTGAACCAGGGAATACATCAAAACGCACCGGACCTTACTCCTATCAAGTTGAAATGAACAATGGAGTAATCAAACGGAAACACTCTGATCAACTTAGGCGAAGGGAAACTAACGATGAGAACAACGATGATAACAGTTTGGAAACGAAAAACGTTACTGTGAGTAACAACAAGAAGCCGAAGAATTATTCCTATTATAGTCGTGGATCAAAACGAGGTAGGGGTGACGTCAATGATCATGTTTTACCGGACGCGATGACTTATCAACCTGGTGCATCAACTCAAATCACACAACAAAGTTTATCAGATGGACACGGAGACAAATCAGCTGGGTCTCCTAATGCTCAACAGTAGAATCTTGAACAGCGGGAGCCTCAACCCTCAACGTCTGCAGCATTAAACGAGGCACCACGTCGTTCCACACAACGACGTAAACCTCCTGCGCGTTTCGGATATTGAGCTTTCAGGAGGAGTAATGTTACATAATTAATATTCTAGGCTTAAAATGCTATTGCCAATTATGTCATTGTGATTGAAAATAAACAGCTTTTCATGTTAAAACTGCATTTATATTTTATTCATAATGCAACAAAAGTCATTATAAAACGTGATATACCAAAAACGTATCTGAGATGGAATAACAAAACGGAAATGACAACTAAACAAATACAAATCACAAGGCCAATCTTTGAAAGTTTGTGGTCTGAATCTGGAAAATCCATGTGTTTCCCATGGTCAATTACATGTGGCATGTTCACGGGTCGGAAGACCATCTGCGTTGTTTGTTCTTGCACCTGATAATAAAACAAAAAATGTCGTGTATCCCAAGGTGGTTAACTAAAGAGTGCAACCTATGCAACAAAATACATGAATAATAAAGAATCGTTAAAATACTTGATTTTTTTATTTGTTTTTCCTAATAAAAAATTGAACTTAATCAAATCCAAAATCTGTTTATTTATTGCTTATAATGCGGAACAAAGTTCGCCGGGTCAGCTAGTAATAATATATAATAAATCTACTATACTGTAGAAGAATAGCTGCTGTATAGGGGCATTGTCATCCTATTGTATACCTAAGGGTAAACATAAAATGACATAAATTATGTCCAAGCTTTTTTATCAGTTTTTTTACATACAGGGTGATAAAGTTGAACGTTTGAAGCTAATATTTACGTTAATAATTATATACATTTTACAGATATTACCGAAATGGGAAGCAGTGAAAACAGGAACTATATCGTTTAAGTTCCGTACAAACGAACCAAATGGTTTGATAGTCTTCAACATGGGCGCGAAGCCACCAAGGGTAGGTTGCACGGTAAGGGGTGAAGCTTTTGGGGGTTGGTTCTAATTGAAATATTTCTAAAGTCCCTATCATCTATTGAATCATCTCAAATGATCATTACCATTATGATTCACAACTCTCGATTAAGGAATTATAAATTCAAAAGTTTACATGCTGTCCCTAGTCCTTTGTCCAATAAGAATCTACTTGATAGATAATTTTGATTGTATATAAGTGTTATACACTACTTCAGCCATTCTCAAAGTGGTGTTTCGCGGAGCCCTAGGGCTAAAATACTGCAAAAAATACCTACCAAAGAAAGATTACAAAGTTACATCTAAATATTCCAACTAAATATTACGTAATATTACATTGCAATATGGTTATTCATAAATACATAAAAATCAGTTTTTTATAATTATATTAAGGCTTTTTCCTTCGCCAAAAAAGTTTGAGAATCGCTGCACTACTCATTCATAAAACTACTAATATATAGTTATAAATAATATCTTATTTGCTACCGACGTTTATTATTTTCAATTATTGATTTCATGGACTACTTATATACGGTTGGATAGGCCTTGAAGCAAATATCACACTGTACGATTGATTTGGATTCCTATTGTGATATGTCAATGTAGTAGCTTATATAAATAAATAAACTCTATCGTATAAGAATTTTAATAGACACACGGATATTAACTTCATGTCTATGAGTAATACAGGAAATATTCTGTCCCGCTCTAACGCGTGAAGTTTTCAATGCAACTATCCTCTTCCCTGGATTTTCATATTCAATAGAAGGTCGTTTACTTAATTACTACGTCAAGGCTCTTACATATTTTGATCGATCGAGCCTTTGCAAGTAATTGCAGGCTTTCAAGTTAATATGCAAGTACGACAAATTTTACAACGTGTCTTTTTTATTGTTATTCGCTCGCATTTAAGTCATTAAATAAGTATCAGAGATCAATTCAATAAAAATGAATCAATATGATTCCAAACAGCTGAAACTATAGTCAGTTGGAAACTATATTAAAAAATATTTTTTTTTTAAATAAAAAGTATCCTATGTTACTTCTAGTACCTCCAAAAATATGTGTACAAAGTTTCATGATGATTAAGTAAGTGTTGTGTGAAAACGTAACAAACAAACTCACATTCACATTTATAATATTAGTAGGGATTGGTCAACATTATCGTTTTATTATTTTTTTTTTTTAATTTCATAAAATCTAAATTATCAGTAGTATTTTGTTGGATGCTTTACAATTTTTTTTTAAAATCTAACATTGTCTTCAATTATTTTAAACATGCTGTCCTATCCTATAATTAAATATTTCATTCGGAAATTAATATACTGTACCTAATAATATAATTTTGTAGGGAGGCTTAATTGTAAACTTTTGATTTATAAAACCGCCTCGTATGAGAGTTCTTCTAATTCACAGAATCACCAAAAACTGCTTCATCTCCCATTATTCTAGTACGTACTTAAATAGGTAGGTTACTACCCTTAAATTTAGTGTTACTTGAATCATTTCCTCTTAGAGATTGTATTTTACTTCAGCCAACTTAAATAGCTCCTTAAAACCTTCATTCTAACTTAACTCCAAAGTAATATCAATCACCACAAGTCACGAGTAACGTCTTTATAACGACTTAGGTTCAACGTAGTGTATCATTACTTTAGTGCATTTTATTCGAATTATTGCAGTAATTATTTACTAATAAATAATGAATTTTTAAACACAACAACTATTAGACGTACAGTAAATAGTGAATAGCTACAATTGTTGGCGCGATTTATCACTGAATCACATTTAATTTTGGAATATTGGGATCCACCTTTTGGATGCCTTAGTAGCGAGCCGTGGAGCTACTTAATTCCGTCCTATTCTAATTGGAATGAACAAAAAATTGAAATAAAAAAAATACATTTTGTGATTCACTCGATATTTATTCCCATACTTTGGGAACATCTGCTCTAAACCGAGTTGATAATCGTTGCAGTATACAGAGATGGTTTAATTGTCTATATGAAAATAGTGCGTTACCTGTTTACCTTATAAAGTTTCACCCGATGTTGTGTGTGTCTAACCTTAAATCACGATGCACTGTGTATTATAAATCTGTTTTAGCTTGCACTAAATGTTCACGAGATATTAATTGGGCACTTAAGCTTGGCTATTGTGAAATATGTGTGAAATTTTGTTGATTATATTATAAATATACTGGAAGCTAAATACGAAGAAGTTGGACCATTATAATAGAATTTAAAATAAAAAAAATTGTTTAAAGACATCTCACTCAAAGCTATTCTTTACTAATATCTTAATATTTTTAAAATAAAAATTTGGTTTTTTTTAAAATTCTATAACAGGGGTGGCCAAGCTCTTTGATTGTTCGAGTTATTTTTCATTATTTAGAATTACAATTAAATACATGTTTAAAAGGTATGCAAAAAAGATATTAAGAAAACGTTGCACAAAACATACGCGGAATGATAATAATGAATATTCTCTCGGGTACTTTTATCGAGAAACACAAATAATCCTTCAAAGAGTCGCACGTTGGCCACCCCTGTTCTATAAGTTTTTGCTTTTTCTTTTTGAAATATGTATATGTAGTAAGTCGCTGGGTCCTGTTACCGTGGAAGGATCTATGCAATCACAATTTTACTGCTTATTGTGCATGGTTTGTTTGTGTACACAATGTTAATAGAATCCGGCAATACATATTACGTATGTGTTTGTTTGTTTGTTTGCTTTCCCTTTTAGTACATGGGCTCCAATAGAGCGCTTTTACTCGTCAGTACATATACAAATATAAATGAAATAAATTTATTAATTTAATAATTATCAATTTGATTTAGCTGCTGTATACTGGCATTGTCCACTTACATACTAATGTCATAATAATATATAATAAATCTACTATGACGTAGAAGAATAGCTGCTGTATAGGGGCATTGTCATCCTATTATATATCTAAGGGTAAACATAAAATGACATAGATTATGTGACTGTTTGTGTGTATGAAACGCAAATGGCATCTCTAGTTTTGTATTTGCATGTTTGTTGTGAAACTGAACGAACTCCGGTTTGCATGTGTTATGATAGGTTTCATTTCTTTTGGAAAATGCGCCCCAATTTTTTATTAGTTTATTTTTATTATAGCGATTACTAAACTCGTGGTAGTATCAACAGTATTGAGTTATCCTGTCAGAAGGTGATTACTGATAGCTATTGTTTTTGTTCATTACACAGTCAGATTTCGAATTTAATAACAAAAATATGAAAATAATTCTAGGAGTCAATAATATGTGTTCTTTTCTATACCAGCAGTTGCAGGTGTTATTAAATAAATACAAGGTTCTCGTGTGAGGTCGTGACGTTCATTGAACTTCTTTATTTTGATTCTGCTTATATACTAAAATTACAAAGCGAACACTATTAAATTTAACTGCTATTGTCATTGTTCTAATGTTACGTTAATCATTATGCTTTATTGTTATTATCGAAGGTGCTATGATGTTGGCATCCATTAATGTGTGAGGTTTCAAACTAATGATCTTAAATCTAAAATTACGTCCTGTTGACATAACATAACTAGTCGCAAAAAAAACTTTATAGTACCATACCTAATAGTGTTCGGGAGTTATTTCATTCAAAACAAAACTTTGAAACCTGCCATAACTTTGTGTAATACCTGTTTCGGCTTTTGCATGTTAGTTTCCTTGTTTAGACATGTTTTTTGTTGCTTTTTTTATGTATTAACTTGAGACTTTCAATAAAATAAATATAAATGAGATATAAAGCAGTCTGATGATGACTAATAGTGCAGTTTGTCGCCGTAGTTTCACCACGTTCAAGCGGAACACCCGTAAAGGGATTAGCTTGGAAATAGCTCCGTCAATCTGTCTACAGTCATATCTATATAGTAGCAGAGTGTCTTCATTTTTTATCTCTATTTAAGCGCATGTATTTTGAAATATTTCACAAAACATTTTTTTTCAATAATTCTTTTCATTTAGTTTCCTTTTAAATTTAAACAAATAGCATAATAATTTAATTCTTAGTTACATTTGATAATAATTACACTAAATTGTTCTAATCTCTTTTTTAAATGACAATTTACTTCAGCAGGATAATAAATTCTCTTATGAACTATGATCAAATTTGTTGACTATTATATTTATCTAAAGTTAAAAAATTTCAATTGTAGCAAAGATAATTTACTTACTAATTTTTTTAAAGGACTACTTGAAAAAAAAGTAAAGAATAAATTTTAATTTCAGGCAGATTTGTTTGCTGTTGAAATGCTGAACGGGTACATTTATGTCCACGTGGATCTGGGTTCAGGAGGAGTTAGGGTAAGAGCTTCAAGAAGAAGAGTTGACGACTCACATTGGCATGAGTTTATGCTGAGGAGAACTGGTAAAGATGGAAGAGTCACTGTCGATGGAGCTAATGCTGAATTTAAAACACCTGGTAAGGACAAAGAATTATTTTATTTGCGTTATACATAGTATATTATATTTATATAAATATATTTTGTTTATTAACAAAGCAAATGTAATATCTAGCTAGCCAGCCATGGGCTCAGGGTGGGGCAGCAGCCTAAAATAATATGTAACTAGCAAACTATACCCGGTCTTATCCCGGTTAATTTTTTCATACAAAAATATTACACACACACCCTATAGCATCCTGTATCTGTATTTTTTGTATATTAAGTATTGTAGTTAGTACCTAGATAATTTTTTTAGGTTTGATTAGGTACCTTACAGGTTAGAGCCAGGGTGTGGCAAGCGCACTGTGGATCTGATCTAATTTTAATTCTTGTGAATTATGTGACTTATGAATTGTTATTTACTTTTTTCTGAATGAAAATTCAGTTTTTTTTGTTAATTATTTTATGTACAGGCTATGATTGACAAGTTTTTTGTGGTCTTCTCCTCGTTATACGCCTTTCCGAAGCTACTATAGAGTCTGACGATGAGCAAGTACACGCCTTTAGTGTCTATGCTAATAAACTATTTTCATTTCAATTTCAGGCGAATCAAATCAGTTAGAGTTAGATGGTCCACTCTATGTCGGCGGTCTTGGGTCGGAGTATACCCCATCACTCACTCCGCCTGCAGTATGGACAGCGTCACTAAGACAGGGATTTGTAGGTTGTATTAGAGAGCTGGTACTTAATGGAAAGGCGCAGGATCTTACAGCATTTGCGCGGCAACAAGATTCAGGTAATTGTCAGCCAAGAATGCACAAGAGTTTCGATTCTAAAACACGTGGTGTGTTATTACTTGTCCACCAATTTCATTCAAAGTTCTAGCTTGCATTACTATAGTAGAGCTATTGTGGTACAGTAAGCCGTATAGTCTTTTTAAATCAGTTTATAGCAGCTATCTTTATTTCCGGACATGAACTTGATCATTGGTTGACGTTTGCGGGTTACAACCACGCATGTCTAAGTAATGTTCAGGAATGGAATTAGCCGCTACAAGTTGTTATATTATAATTATGACTACCAATTGTATTAAAGAAAGCACTGAGTTAGTATCTTTATTTATAATTGTGTTTTCGTTTTCAGCTTCAGTAAGACCAGCATGTCATGTGTTGCTGAAACAATGTGCAAGTTCGCCGTGTCAGAATGGTGGTACATGCTCAGAGGGGTGGAATAGACCCCTATGTGACTGTTCTTCTACGAATTTTAGTGGACCTTCTTGTGGACGAGGTAATTCTGATATAATCTATTTAGATTCTATCTGTTAGTACATTAATTTTAAGATTGGCTGGCGATGGTTTTTATCCCAGTCTTTAACCTAACCTATTAACTTTCTGCCTCCAGATAATTTTATTTGTTAACTCATCTTCTTCTGGCTTCTTATTCCACCAGATTCTCCCACAATTTTCCTGAACGGCAGCCAACATTTAACAGCTGCACTAGGTCCAGAACACGTGACACAAACTGAAGAGCTAATGCTGCGGTTTCGGACAACAAAAGCTGGTCTGTTGCTACGTACAGCGAGTGAACATTCCGCTGATAGGATTGAAATCGCCGTTGCTGCCGGACGAGTGAGAGCTAGTGTTAGACTTGGTGATAGAGAAAAGGTAATCTATATTGCTATATTAACTGTACAATTCCTTATAGGATATTTAGGGTTATAATTTATTATATACTAGCTTTTATCCGCGGCTCTGCTCTCATTTAAATCATTAAATAAGTACCAGAGATCATTTCAATAGAATATGTAAAATATGAAACTATAGTCAATTGGAAACTATAGTAAAATAAAAAGTATCCTATGTTACTTGTAGTACCTCCAAAAATATGTGTACAAAGTTTCATGATGATCGGTTAAGTAGTTGTTGCGTGAAAACGTAACAAACAAACTCACATTCATATTTATAATATTAGTGGGATTTTAAAATCGAAAACATGCTTCCTTTGAAGAAATGATCTTTTAATTTAACCTTTAACTGCGTATTATTATTTTTATATACTTCCATGGATGCGAGGTCCCATAGACCGGTATATTTTAAGGTTAATTTAATTAACGAAATTTTAAGATTTTTTATTGGTTAGCTGTTAGAGAATGAGAAATGGCATTAAGGTAGCTATTGTGCCATGTTTTTGTAGGGCAATAAATAATAATTATTATTACTTTTATTATTATCTAGAGGTATCGAATTTAACGATTTAGTATATAATTAAATGTATTTATATATTTTAAGGAATTTAACAGTTTAAAGGCAGATTTTGTTTTAAATAAACACGAATATCACAAATTGTAAGACCACGTGTCCATGGTTAAAGGTTAAGTTCCACTGGTACACTGACAATTCCGCTTTTTTGGAAGTATAGATAAAATCTGTGAGTTAACTAATGAGCTGTTTAGAATTTACTGGCCGGGTCGCACGTGACTGATGACGCGTGGCACACAGTAAGGTTCTCTCGCCGGGCGTCGAACCTGAAGCTGCAGGTGGACAGCGGCTCCCCCGTGCGTGGTACGTTAAGTACGTATGCACGCGACACACGCGACACTTTATTATTTTACCCCTTATGTTTATGTAGTCTCTATGGTTTTGTGATCTCTTCCTGTAATATTGAGGACAGCGCAGTGGCAATGTTACACCTCTGCTTTCATCTCTTATTAGATTCTCAGTAGGTGTATAGATGGACTCATGGACATAGACAAGTTTTAGTTTCGAAAGGGGGAGGTCAAGAAAATAAAGTGATAAAAAGTTATGCGATTGGATTATATACGGTGGCGAGGTGATAGGGAATTCAAACAACATTATTTAAGTGTAGGAATAGTAATTAAAGGATATTTCGCACGCCTGCCTTTATTTTTAATTTTATGAATCGTAATATCTTCACTTTTCGGAGAAAGGGGGGGGGGGGGGTGTTGTTGCTATGTCCGTGGATGGACTTATTATTATTGTAAAAGAATTCTAAAGTTGTCAGTTTATCGATATTTTTATTCGGTTATGTATCTAACAAAGTAACATTACGTTCAAATAATAATGAATTAATTAGCTATGTACTTATAAATTATTTTAAGTAAATATCTTGCAAATGGACCAATCTATGTATCTGCTGAGTTTGTTTAAATATTAGACATCATATGTATATTGTTATGTATTGGGTGGTGTTGAAAAGATCACAATGCTATAAGTTTAGAATTTAAAAATACTAATACGAATTCATTTATATTCTTATTTCAAATGCATTTGTGTTAGTATATAGTATAATACAAAAATGTTAACGTCAGAATTGTGTCTGTTTGCATTTTTGCTAAATGTTAGTTGTCCTTTTAGAGAATTTAGTTTAGAAGCTTTCTCTTCTGTTGTTTTATAGCTGGCACTTTGAATTTCACCTTTTTGTTCTCCAGATTTATTTCTTAAATTTTACTTATTTTCTTTCTCCTGTAGTCTCCTTTGTGGTAGTCTTTCTATTCATCTCTATCTCTTACTCTTTCAACAACTTCTTCTGTTTCTTTTTTATGACATTCTTCTTTGTATTTGATTAAACAATTTGAATGCGAACTTATTTTATAGTCGTATTTAAAAATAATAAATAATAAACCTAAGTTTTAAGAAACAGGATCGGTTGACATTTATTTTATTGTAATATATGCTGAAAATAGCCTGAAAGTTTGGCATTGAACTACCTATTAATGATGCGCAAAAATATTTAAAAGAAAATAATAAAAAAAAGCTATTTAGTTGCTAATTTATTTTTATTTATAGTCAATGTTGTAACGCTTAAGAATACTGTTTCAACCGATACTTTGACTTTTGTGGTGTTATTTTTCAGCTGAAACTGTATTAGGAAAAGGTTCTACGATCGAGATAGCTACCTTACATTTGGGTGGTTTGTATCATGCTGAAGAGGAAATAGAAATTACTTCGACTTTGCCTAATTTTGTCGGTTATCTACAAAAGTTTGTTTTTAATGGTATCAAATACATTGATATGGCTAGAGCAGTCGGGCTTGGTATAAGCGACGAGCATAATAATATTTATGAAACAGCCAACATGATATTTAATGGAGAATTCATTAAACCTGAAACTCTTACAGTCTACAAACCAGTTACCTTCAAATCTAAGCACACCTTTGCTGGATTGCCACTCTTAAAAGCTTACTCGAGCACTTATTTGGACTTTTACTTTAAAACGACGGAAATGGATGGCTTGTTATTCTACAATGGTGGTAAAAAGCAAGATTTCATTGCAATCGAATTGGTTAATGGTCATGTGCATTGCGTGTTCAATTTGGGAGATGGGGTTGTTACAATGAAAGATAAATTGAAGAATTCCTTGAACGATAACAGATGGCATTCTGTTTCTGTCAGGCGACCTACGCCTAAAATTCATACTTTGAGAGTCGATGATGATCTGGTAATGCATACGACAAGTAAGTAAATTGCATAAAACGCATTTTGCAATATTCACCCATAACATCTTGTTAGGATAATGTGCGTTGGGAGATAACCTATGAGTCGTTTTGTAAACCTGGATATTAGAAGAAATATTCATCTTATTAAGCCAAATATATATTTTTTATTTACTTTCAGTAAATGGGCTCCAATAGAGCGCTTTTACTCGTCAACACAAATACAACTATAAATGTAAATATAAATGAAATAAATTTATTAATTTAATAATTTGATTTAGCTGCTGTATACTGGCATTGTCCACTTACATACTAATGTCATAATAAATCTACTATTATGTAGAAGAAAAGCCGCTGTATAGGGGCATTGTCATCCTATTGTATTCTAAGGGTAAACATAGATATTATAAATAAATAAATAAAACGTTTATTTTTTAAAATAAATATAACAAATTTGTTGCCTTGGGGCCAAAAACCAGTGTAGATTTGTCTTGGCGCTGCACATTGGTTATGTCCAAGCTTTATTATCTAGATTTCTTTCGTTTTTTCATCCAGGTTCGAATCTGATGTTGGAGTTAGATAGCATATTGTTTGTGGCTGGTGTACCCCGAGACATGTTTGGTAGCTTACCCGTCGGTGTACTTTCACGGCAAGGTTTTGAGGGATGTGTGGGCAGTTTGGATTTACCTGGAGAATCGCCACATCTTGATCAAGATACTGTGGTTACGAGCAATTCTTTGGTGAACGGATGTGAAGGTTTGTTTTTATGCAGAATCTGCTCTGAAACTTGGTTTAGCGGCATAGTGGTAGACTAAATTTGGAATAAATTTGGAAAGAGTATAGTTTCCTATTAGATGCATATTATTATTTTTCAGGTCCAACAAAATGCACACATAACACCTGTGCTAACAGAGGTGTTTGTGTTCAACAGTGGAATACGTACGTTTGCGATTGTGATCTTACATCCTTCACTGGACCTACTTGTTATGACGGTAAATAGATTTGATTTTCATTAGGTTTAAATTTGCAAGCTAGAGTAAATAAATGTGTTGGAGCTATTTCTGTAATATATTCATCAGGAATACATAAATTTTCAGAATCCGTAGCATATGAATTTGGACCTGGTCGTGGGGTAATCACATACACCTTTCCTGCAAGTTCAGTCGTTGACACGGAGACTGATAAGGTCGCTCTAGGTTTTGTCACTAGTAAATCAGACGCCGTCATCATGAGGATAGAATCATCCAATACTCAAGATTATATGCAGATGGAAATTGTAAGTAATTTTACTTTTGACAAGGTTCATATAAATCTTATAGTTTTGGGTATTTTGATTGTAATTATGTACGAATTAAAAATAAGAAAAGAGCTTAAATTTCAGATCCGTGGTAATTTATTTATGGTATACAATGTGGGTGGTGGTGATCATCCATTAGGTGATGAAGCAGCTAGAGTTGATGATGGAGCGTATCACGTGGCGAGGTTTACTAGAAATGGCAGTAGAGCTACATTGCAACTTGATAATTATGCTGTTAATATACGACATCCACAAGGTTGTTGGGAACTATTACAAATGAACTGAAAAGAGTTCAAGTGATTAACAGCATGCCTTGCTATTCAGGTGGTCAACAATCAACAATATTCAACAGTATGTCCAAAGTGGTGTTAGGAGGTGGAGTGGGAGGACAAAGGGTATTCTCAGGAGTTCTCTCAGGAGTTGTCGTTGATGGAGTGAGAGTATTAGAGGATAATGATCTCACTCTAAGAGGAGATGTGCGAAGGACACACACATTGGATAGAGATATTAACAGGATGCAACAGGTATACTATGAATATTGATGACTTGACTATGACAAAACCAGACAATAGTTATTAACAAATTTTTGTTATAGACACCACCTTCAGGTTACGGTGGTATAGGTAATGGTGCAGATGAACTGGTGTATTCTGGAGCAGGTTCAGGATGCAGAGAGGATGATGAAGATGCTTGCGTTGTACCTGATCAGAGACCTGGAGATGATCTTATTACACCTGTTTACCATCCATCAACTAGGCGGCCGCCTGATAAATATCGAAAGGTGAATTATGTTCTATATACAAGGTGTTATTGAATTATCTCTGACATAATCATGCTTAGGATATTATTCCAAAGATGCTGATAACTTTTTGGAGCTTTGAAGTTTATCCAAAAATAGATTTGGGAGATTTGAACATAGACTAATATAAATTTGATTTTATTGAATTCAGGGTAACATAAGCGGCAAACTAATGAAACCGTGTGATGATGAAGATTGTATAGAAGGTTCTGGTTCAAATGGTGAAGACATTACTGAACCTGATCATCCTACCACCACGTAAGAGTTTTGTTAAATTACTGCTTACAAAGCTGGTTGGAAATAACTTGCATCAATAATCTTTAGGCGGTAGAAAGTGCTTAAACAAATAGCTCGTCATCAGTTTGGTTAGGATTCCATGTTGGTAAAACTTAATTTGAGATTTTTACATTTCCAGTTCCGGAGCAAGTAGTCCAAGCAGTGCCAGTAGTCCTAGTAGCACAAACAGTATGGGTTCTTCTTCATCTGGTAGCAGTCCATCCTGGTCCAGTACTGGCAGAGGACAATACAGTACTGGAAGTAATGATCGCAGTACAACGCCGCTGGATCATGATAACATGCATGCTGGTACTGTTGACAGTGCTACTACACCTGAGCGGAGAACCACACCAAGCGATGGTAAGTGATCTGTAATGCCCTGGGATGATAGACTGGGTAAACGGTAGATTATTAACTACACAAGAATTGTATATTTTTTCAGAAAACTTAAACCAAATCCATCGTCAAGTGACTCCAGGAGACACGACCCATACGACGCAAGAAGAAACATCACATATTGAATATGAGGATAGATACGATCACAGGAACGAGATCGAATCTCGGACACCCACATATGAAATAGAGCATGGAAATGAGATAGACCCAGGTCGTGGACATTCTGATTATGGAAATTATGAGCACGAAATTACAACGAAATGGCAGCATCCGAAGACTACTGATAATAGGGTTGTGCCACCCGAATCCGAATTCTTTGCTACTATTGTTGGTGAGTCGATGGAAGAGTTAATAAACTCTTTCTATCTATATATATAATAATAATAATAACTGACTTTAATGCACAAATTAAAACTGGACGGATCGGGCTGAAATTTGGCAAAAAATGACGTAGGCATCCGCTAAGAAAGGATTTTGATTAATTCCACCCCTAAGGGGATAAAATATGGGATGAAAGTTTGTATAAATCTTATTAGATTTTCGACGGATTGAACTGAAATTAAAGATTGGAGTTACTGTGATGAAGACGTTTTTACACACGCTAAACAAAAATAAAGCCGCAAAAACTATACAAATAATTAATAAAATATAAATAATCCTAAATATATATATACCGGAAGGTTTTATTAAC